>PVJC01019873.1:0-29763 GCA_004026665.1 Murina feae | reverse complement strand
CTGTAACTAAATACTTAACATTAATTTACTAACAGCAAGACACCCATGAAAAACATACATGGTGTCAAAATAAGCCAAAGGAAAATCATTTGGGCAAAAATTAAAAAGAATCCCAAGCAAAATTTATAGAAAAGATTCCTTTATTAACTTTTGGTCGAGAATATGTTTGTACATTTTCAGAAAACAACTCTAAGACCATCTGGATTCTAGCAACAGAGAGGAGTTATCAGAAATACTCCAGCTATGAAGACAAGAGGAAAAACAATCCATGGATGGAAGACGCTTGACTACGCTTTGCCATGCTAACAGTCAGCAGCTGTGCGTCACTGCAGGTTGCCAAGGACCAAACCAGAGAAGATCGGACCTGCATGGCCACCATTTGTTCTTCACTCAGAACTATTGGATATTGAAACCTGGACTTAAACTGTTGGACATTGACATTGGGACTTAAACATTTTTTGCTCTTATATTCTTATATGTTTATTTATGATCTATCGATACAAGATTCTTTAAAGGAAAAAAACGGGGGAGATGCTGGAAACTGATTATTTTTATGCTGGAAACTGATTGTTTTTAACCTACTTTGGTTGCTCTGAAAGGTCAGAGCTATGCACCCATTGTTTAAGTTGAAACATTGTTAATTACAGCAAATCTCTACCTGTTAATTACATGTAAAATTCTTCCTTGGAATTTCCTGCCTAAGGATATTGTTGTTTTCTCAGAGACTTAATAAAAGGCTGGTGAGACTCAGGCATCAGTGGGCAATCTACCCTGGTAGAGAAAAGATGCCACGCCTGGTCCCCCAGTTTCCAAATTGATTCTCTTCCAGTCTCTCTCTCTTCATTTTGTGTGCGGCCTCCTTCAGAACTCGAACCCTGAATAGGAACCCTGAACCACGCTGGACATGTAAGGGGCTTCAATAAGGGGGCAGGGCCGAAGCTGCCCCCTGGTGGTCAGTGCACTCCCACAGGGGAGTGCTGCTCAGCCAGAAGCAGAGTTGACAGCTGGCCTCTTCTGCAGCACTAAAACTGTCAGTAGGACGCGCCCACCCGCCCCCCACCACCCGAGCGCACGAATTTTTGTGTACCGGGCTTCTAGTATTAAATAAACAAACATAAACCTACTTTGTTTTAACCTAAAAATAATCAAGATTAGCCCTGGCCAGTTTGACTCAGTGGTTAAGAGAGTGGGCCTGCAACCAAAGGGTTGTGGGCTCAATTCCTAGTCAAGGGCACGTAACTCAGTTGCAGGTTCCCCAGCCCTTGTAGGGGCGCATGTGGGAGGCAACTAATTGATGTGTCTTTCTCATATTGATGTTTCTCTCTTCCTCCCTCTCTCTTTCTCCCTTTTTCTTCCCTTTCCATTCTCTCTAGAAATCAATGGAAAAAATATCCTCAGGTGAGAACTAAAAAGAAAAAAAAAATCAAGACTGTTCATAAGTCTGTGTTAAATAATCTATAATAATAAAAGCATAATATGCTAATTAGACCAAATGACCACACTGTGACACCGACTGGCGCCAGGTCAGCCAAGGCAGGTGTGATGTGATTGGCTGGGGGCCCGGCCACTGCCCCATGATCACCCTGCAGAGAGAGGCCCAGGCCACTGGCCGGCAAGGCAATCAATTGGAGGGCTCCACAATTGCCCCAAAAAGGGAGGCCCAGGCCACCGCCAGGCAGGCTGCAGTGGTGGGCAGGGCCTCCCTCTGTGAGGGAAGCCTGGGTCCCAGCTGCTGGCAGCTGGAAGGATGCCTGGGTCCCAGGTACCTGCCTGTGGCCAGAGATCCTGGGTGCCAGAGGGAAGCCAGTGCCGACAGCTGGGGAAAGGAAGACCTACTCTTGCATGAATTTCATGCATCAGGCCTCTAGTCTGAACATAAAAAGAGATTGTCTATGTGCACAAAACATAAAAGCCCTGCCACAGCGTGGCCAGCTTCTCTGCTAGCACCGTTTAAGCCTGAATCTAGGGACTGGGGTCAACTGGCAGACCACGCACCCATCACTGATCTTGAACTCATCCTCACTCTCTTCTTCATCGAGGTTACTGTCACTGTCCAGATCATTTAATCGCCGGCGTTTCTTCCGGCGAGCAGCAGCAGCCCTCTGGGGTCGTTTATTCTCCTTTCTTTCTTCATCCAAAATAGTGGAGATATCTTTCCCACGGTGACCCGTGATGGTGGAGATATCTTTTCCTCGGCCAACTCCTGAATTCAGGGGTGGAGAGTTGAGGGGAAGAAAGGAAGAGAGGAACAGGGACAACTGTACATTTATTAAAAGTTTCCCTTTATATCTAGAGACTATTCTTATTTGTGCTTAGCAATTCTTTACTTAATTTATTTTCTTCCTACAAATATGCTGTTTTCTCATGACTGCAGCTGACAGAGCTCTCATCAAGAGTGTTGGCATTCGTTTGTCCTACTAAATAAAAGTTCACCTTGTGGAAAACCTCTTCTTCTTACATTTTGATGTAATTCCTACACCATAATATTCACCCTTTACAGTGTATATGTCAGAGGTTCTTAGTATAGTCAAAGTTGTACAGCTGTCATCACTAAATAATTTCAAAGCATTTTCATCATCCGCCCCAAAAACCGCATACCTATTAGCAGTGATTAAAGAATCTCTTCTTGAAAGTTGTCTTTTGGACATGGCATTAGAAAGAGGCCAATCAATTTTTTAAAAAGTTAACAGTGTTTGCAGGACTGAAAAAGTGAGAATTCAGCAGCAAAGGTGTAAGTAAGGCACACGTCCCTGGAAAAGCTAGTGACTTCTTCAGTTCCCCTACGAACAACCTACGTATTATGAGCTCCTTCCAGCTTTCAAAATAACTAAACGGAAACCACAATGCTCCACACTGGAACACTGGTAATTTGCTATGTAGCTCTTAAATGAAACTACTTTAAATTATACTACATTACTGTCATATATTAAAGAGTATGAAATTAATAATCTGATTTTTAAAAGGTTTAGAGAAATATATTTAGAATCAGATATCCATAATTTTTGATACTTTGTAGCAGGACTGTTCTAAAAATAGAAAGAAAACAGGGAACTTTCATTGGGTTTTCCATTTGGAAGCAGATGAAAATTTATAATCTACTGAGAAACATTTTCATTTTACATCAGATCATAAAACAAAAATTTTAAACTAAGTAGTAAGATCTGAGTCTATACACTGACACTGTGTCTACAGATTATTTTGAATCTCAGACTGTTAACATCAGCAGTAATCATGATAAACACTGGGGAGCAAAAAGCAAAAAAAAAAAAGCTCACTGCTCTACCAGGGTGTTTCAGTTATTTTATTAGCTGGAGTTATATGAAAAAGAGAGAATGATAAAAAAACACATACCTCCTCCATCAGCCTCTTTGATATCATCTTCTATAGCTTCATCAATTGCTTCATCAAACTCATCAAATCTAAAATACATACAACAATCACGTTACAGCCTGACACACAGGTGTCAGGAGAGTTGCCTTGGAAATAAAAAAGGCCTGAATATGAAACTGCTTTTGTCCACTTTGGGACTGTGTGACTTGGACTACATCCTCTCACTCAGACTAGCCTCCATTTCTTTTGTAAAATTGGGTTTTGTAAATCAGTATCTAATACATAAATTGTTGTTTTTCACTTTCAAAGATCATCTGCACCAGGCATCAGTAAATATTTTTGTAAAAAGCCAACAGAAAATATTCCATGCTTTCTAGCCCACAGTCTCTGTTGCAACTATTCACATCGCCGTTCAATACAAAAGCAGCCACAGACAACACAAGTAAACGGTGTGGCTGTGTTCCCAAATATTTACAGACACTGTGAGGTGAATGTCATGCAACTTTCATAGAATGTTCTTCTTTAGGTTCTTTTCTCAATCATTTATAATTGTAAAAATCACTCCCAAGGCATTGGCTATACAAAAACTGGCAGTGAGCTGGATTTCGCCCACAGGCCAGTTTGCCAAACCCTAATACAAATCACTAGGCAAAGTTAACAAAATTAGTGTCTAGAAATAATACTAAGTTCAAGGATGGCATTATTATTGTTATTGAAGGTTATATTATTATTGTTACTAAAATTCATATACAGACAGAATTTTAGAATTATGAAAATGTACTTTTATCTCACAAGGGCTATTTTCAACTTACAGAAAAGGACCAAGACTGGATGATTCCTAAGAATTCATCATATGCAAAACACCTTTCACTTAATAACTGAGGTAAGCACAAAAGATAAAGTGAATTGCCTAAGACATTTTAATTAATTAAAATGAAATATTCCATTCTGGCCCTGGCTGATGTTGCTCAATGGCTAGAGGGATGGCCTGAGCACCAACTACAGTGTGTCAAGTTTCGATGCCCAGTCAAGAGCATGTATCTGGGTTGCAGATTTATTCCCAGCCCTGGTCAGGGCTACTATAGAAGGCCACCAATTAATGTGTCTCTCTCACATTGATGTTTCTCTCGTTTCTCTCGCCCTCCCTTCCATTCTCTCTAAAACTCAATGGTAAAAATATCCTCAAGACAGGATTTTCACACACACACAAAATTATTTCACCCGGCCAGTGTGATTCCGTGGTTGAGCATCAACCTATGAACCAGGAGGTCACAGTTCAATTCCGTCAAAGCACACGCCTGCGTTGCAGGCTTGATCCTGTGTAGGGTGTGCAAGAGGCAAACAATCAATGATTCTCTCTCATCATTAATGTTTCTATCTCTCTCACCCTTCCTCTCTGAAATCAAGAAAAAAATATATTAAAAAAAATTCTTTCTGCCCTAACCCGTTTGGCTCAGTGGACAGAGCGTTGGCTTGGGGACTGAAAGGTCCCAGGTTCGATTCCAATCAAGGGCATGTACCTTGGTTGCGGGCACATCCCCAGTGGGGGGTGTGCAAGAGGCAGCTGATCGATGTTTCTCTCTCATTGATGTTTCTAACTCTCTATTCCTCTCCCTTTTTCTCTGTAAAAAAAAAATCAATAAAATATATTTAAAAAAATTCTTTCATTACAACTATTTCCACATATTTCATACCTATAACTTATACATTTCCGTGTTCTTGTTGATCTTCTTTCAAGCAAGTTTGCTTTGGATTTTTTTGAATCCTTTTTCTTTTCTTCATGATCTTCAGAAAAATCTGGCTCCTGGTTTTATGAAAATAAATACATTTTATTACTCAGGACAGAACAAAGTTCCTTGGGATTAATAGCTTGTAAATGTCCCTCTAGGCAGCACATTTGAAAGATTTGAAAAAGATGATCCCCCCAAAACTAAATGAAAATGGCAACACTATGCACAGATTACAATAATATTGATGATCAAAAGAAACACTTCTGGCTCTGGCCAGTGTGGTTCAGTTGGCTGGGCATCATCCTGTGCACCCAGTCTGAAAAACAAATCAATAAAAATATATTTTTTAAAAAGCACTTCTATATTAAAATTCTTATGTTTTTTGTGAGTTTATAATGACCTCTTTTAAAAATAATCATGATGTGCCCTGACTGGTTTGGCTCAGTGGATAGAGCATCGGCCTACGGACTGAAAGGTCGCAGGTTCGATTCTAGTCAAGGGCATGTACCTTGGTTGTGGGCATATCCCCAGTGGGGGGTGTGCAGGAGGCAGTGATCAATGTTTCTCTCTCATCGATGTTTCTAACTCTCTATCCCTCTCCCTTCTCTCTGTAAAAACTCAATAAAATATATTAAAAAAAATAATCATGATGCGGGGGTCAATTGGGGAAAAAGGAGACATATCTAAAACTTTAGACAATTAAAAAAAAATCATGATGCCCTAACCAGTTTGGCTCAGTGGATACAGCCTTGGCCCACGGACTGTAGGGTCCTGGGTTCAATTCTGGTCAAGGGCACATGCCTGGGTTGCGAGCTTGATCTCCAGGGCAGGGCCATGCAGGAGTCAGCTAACCGATGTTTCTAACTCTTATCCCTCTCCCCTCGTCTCTGTAAAATCAAATATATATATAAATCATGATGTTTTTCCATCAATAAATTTTTAAACAAATAATTAGATAAGCTGAAAAAATGAAATAGTGGATTTAGAAGAAAGGGGCAAGGTGCTAAAGAAAAATAACTAACCAAGACATGCTATTTAAGTATGTGATTTAATTAAATCTGTATGGAAATGAGCAAATTTCTTCATTTCAAATAAAAACTATCTTACATGTACTCTCACTCATGAGATATCCTTCTTAATTACAAATTAAGCTAATGAAAGCAAAACAATGAAATCTCTTCAAAGAAACCAAACTATAAGAACACTATTTAAAGATTCTGATAACCGCAAAAGACTAGGATTAAAAACCAGCTCTCCCTGAACTATTCTTTAGACACTTTACATAAACAGCAGGTAAAGAAGTTGAAAATAAATGAACCAATTTAGGTTAAAAAACAAAACAAAACACAACACCCAACAAGCTCCATAGGGGTGAGCCATAAATTTCATTTGAATGTAATATTTCAGGAATATCTGCATGTACATAATCATGAGGGATTATGGGTGATTTCTTTAAGGTCCTAAATTTTCATTTTTAGTAAGATTTAAAACTACTCATGTTACATAAAGTGGGATACATTTTAGAACAATTATGGCAATTTTCTCTTTAAAAATACTATAAGCCAAAAACTTACTTGTGGAGGAATGATGTTTTCAATACTGATACCCACATACACCAAGCGTTCTTTCCTTTAAAAAGTGAAAAACAAGCACATAGGCAAATAAGATTTGCTAAAAATATAAGTGTTATGAAAACATTACTAACACAGACAATACTAAAATTGCGATTTTATCATAATAGCAGAGGCTAGGTTACAAACATGTTAGCTACACACACACACACACACACACACACACACACACACACACACACACACACTAGAGGTCCGGTACATGAAATTCGTGCACTGGGGGGCGGGTCCTCAGCCCAGCTTGCTCCCTCTCACATATTGGGAGCCCTCAGGGGGGTGTCCTACTGACGACTTAGGCCTGCTCCTTGCTCCCCTTGTGGAGTGGGCCTAAGCTGCAGTCTGGCCTCCCTTTGTGGGAAGCAACCAGGCTAATCAGGGGAAGCCACCAGCCCCATCACCCCGCTGCTGCAGCCACTGCCAGTCACCACAGCCACCAAGGTGTTTTCATCAACATGGACTCCAGTCCCTTCACCATGAAGAAGTGATTTTCTTTAGGCATTTTCAAGATGTGTCTCTCATAGGATATGCATTTCTTTCTTTTTTATTCTAACCAGAGGATATGTTTCCATTGCTTTTTAGAGAATGTGGAAGAGAATGGAAAAACAGAGAGAAACATCAAAGTGAGAGGAACACTTTGATTGGTTGCCTCCTGCATATGCCCTGACCTGGGCCCTGGCCATGGAGGACCCTGCAACCTAGGTACATGCCCTTGGTCAGAATTGAACCAAGACCCTGGAGTTAGCAAGCTGAGGCATTATGCACTGAGCCAAACCGGCTAGAGCAGGATATGACATTTCTTAGCCCTCCAGCAGTGGACCTTTGTTTTTTTTCTCTAGGAGTGTGGTGGAAAAACCCTAGATCACCTTTTGGATTCTTATTACCCAAGTTACTAAGAATATTACCAGTGGCATACAGGGAGCTTAGCCAATGAGTGGTAAGAAAAGATGTTTTTTCTGTAGTTCACTCTGATCACCTGCTCCACCCCTGCCCCTCCAATCCCAGCTCCACCCCAGCCCAGGCCTACAGTCTCTGCCTGAGGCTGCAGGCCTGAGCAGAAGACCCCCAAGCCCCTTCAATTGCTGGCTTCACAGAGCCCAAGCCTCTGAGATCACTGACTCTGATCCTGCCCCCTGCCATCGCCGGCTCTGCCCTTGCCCCACTGGCAGCCACTGGTCA
Source organism: Murina feae (assembly GCA_004026665.1). NCBI lineage: Eukaryota > Metazoa > Chordata > Mammalia > Chiroptera > Vespertilionidae > Murina > Murina feae. The sequence goes on along the minus strand of PVJC01019873.1, from coordinate 21,896 downwards.
TGGCTGCAGGCCTGGGCAGGGGACCCCCAGGCCCCTCCAATTGCTGGCTCCACCCTTGCCTCACTGCAGCCTATGGCCAAAGCTGCAGGCCTGGGCAGGGGACCCCCAGGCCCCTCCAATTGCTGGCTCCGCCCTTGCCCCACTGCAGCCTATGGCCAAGGCTGCAGGTCTGGGCAGGGGACCCCCAGGCCCCTCCAATTGCTGGCTCAGCCCTTGCCCCACTGCAGCCTCTGGCCAAGGCTACAGGCCTGGGCAGGGGACCTCCAGACCCTGCTTTGCTGGCTCCACCAGTGCCCTGCTGCTCCGGTCACTGGCTCTGTGGAGCCCAGGCCCCTGCGATCTTCAGCCTTGCCCTGCCCAGGCCTGAGGCCTCTGGCCCAGGCCTTATGCCTGGGTAGGGCACCCTCATACCCCTCCAATCACCGGCTCCACCCTTGCCTATGCCTGAGGTTCTTGCCTGGGCAGTGGACCCCCAGGCCCCTCAGATTGCCTGTTCCCCATCTCGGGCCCCCCGTGTCACCTGCCACCTGCCTAGCTAACAGGCCTGGCTAACAGGCCTGCCTGGGTGCTGCCATCTTATGGCCATGGGGGAAGCCATCTTTATGACAGAGTGGCACCTAATTTGCATATTACTTTTATTAGATAGGATACACACACACACACACACACACACACACAGGTAATATGCAAATTAGCCAGGTGTCACGACCGCTGGAGGAGGCTGCATCACAACAGCTCAGGAGGATCTGTGTGTGCAGTTGGGCAGGAAAGAACTGCTTGCCTCCCCCAGCCACAGCGGACACACACTCACACCAGGGCTGGGGGCATTCTCTGAGCAGAGGCGCAACAAGGCTTGGAGCACGCACCCAGTGGGTGGTGGCAGCAGCTTGAGCGAAGCAGCCCAGATCCCTGATGCCTGGCGGCAGCTCGAGCAAAGCAGCCCAGGTCCTTGGTGCCAGAGGGAAACTGGTGCTGGCGCCAGGGGAAGGAAGGCCTATTCTTACACAAATCTTTGTGCACCTGGCTGCTAGTTATCTATAAAACTTATAGTACTGATATGTGTAGGAAGCAAAAAACTTCCTAAAGGTATGATAGTTGTAGCTTTAGAAGTGACTTATATAGGGGGAAGGGGTTGGGAGGTTGGATGGAAAAGGGGAAGGGAATAAAAAATACAAACTTTCAGTTATAAAACAAGCCAAGGGATGTAATAATGTACAGCATAGGGAATAGAGTCAAGAATATCACAATAACTACATAAGGTGACTGATGGTTATTAGACTTTGTGGTTATCATTTTGTAAGGTATATAATCTTGTATACCTGAAATTAATATAATATTGTATGTTAACCATAAGTAAAAATAAATATTTTATTTTTTATTTATGTGTGGGGCAACCAGTGGGGCGGACGCCTTGGCCTGGCACCACTCGCATCCCCTGCCACCCAACCCCAGTTCCCTGTTCACCAGTAGGTAATCAGAGCCTGCGTCCACAGAAAGGGACAAAGAGGTGGTCAGTGTGCCTCATAGTGACTGGTCCAGCGGTTGTTCTGGTCATTCCACTTTTATTATACAGGATAGAGGCCTGGTGCATGGCTGGGGGCTGGCTGGCCTGCCCTGATGTGGGCCCTGAATTGGGATGGGGGGTCCCCACTGCGGGGGGGGGGGTGTTGGCTGGGGTAGGGGCCAGTAGTTCTGGTTTCTGGTCATTCCTCCATTTCGGTTGCTGGGCTTTTATTATATAGGATGTTTGACACATTTGTCCTTATACTAACCAAGTTTACTGTGACCAGTTTCATCTTTTATACCTCAAAATCTCTATTTTCACGTGACTATTATTTTTCTTCTTAAGTCAATTGAAAAAAGATAATATTCACATTAGGTCATGATTTGTGTCAGGCTTGGAAATCTAAAGGTAAATAAGACATAGTTCTTGCTCTCATAAATATTAAGAACTAACTAGTGTCCATTATGAACAAGGACAATGGAAACACGAAAAGAGATTTTGTCTGAAGAGCTGAGAAACTTGGGAAGGCTTAAAATACTTGAGTAGGATATTGCAAGTAGGTATGATTTCTCATCACAACATTCTCTTGCTCAGTAATCTATGGAAAGATACATCTTCCACCATACACCTCACCAATGGCTCAATGATCATACTGAGCCCAGACTCTATCATTACCTATAACCACACCCCATATAAAATTTCCATTACAGGGATCCTATTTTCTGACATCTATTGGCTGTTTCCAACCCACTCCCTCTCGTACACCACTTTCAACAATTCCCTGACTCCAGTAGGATCTCTATCCATTGACCCTACCCTCTCTGTATCGTTACTTTCCGCTTTATCTGGCTTAGACTTCACAGTCTATCATTATAAATACTCCTTTGCATACACTTTCAATTCCTTGTCTCTTTCTCTCCTTCCCTCTATTACATTACCGGGAAAATTCCAACCCTGATTAAGTCCAACTCTCTACTAGCAAAGCACTGGTAAGTATAGAACTGAAGTATAGAACTATGAGAATTCCCAAATAATTTCTGGCATCAAGTTCTGAAAGGGACATTTATCAAAGAGTTAAATGGACTTCTGAAACACCAGATATCATAGAGCATCACAGCTCCATCTCTGTAGACAGTTGCTAGCTAGTCCCTAATTACTAGGGACACATCCTTCTTTCCCATCATACTATATAGAGCTCTTTAAGGTTGAGACCACATAATATACTTCATGTTGTTACATTGCCTGGTATAAAGTAGATGCTCAATAAATGTTGGTTAAATCTTGAATAAATGCACAAGTAGGGGAAAGATACTCTTTTACTATGATACAGAGAATAAGGCTTTAAGTTGTTAGGATGAGTACTACAGAAATTATTACATAGCTAAAAAAAAGATGAATAAAAATGTTCATGGTCAAAACAGATGAAGCCACTTGAAATTTATAGTTAATATTTCTTTTAGAAACATATATTTTGCTATGTAGAGTCCCTAAGATCCATACATATACATGTATAACAGGGTCTATAATGAAAACCTTGTTAAACAGTTTATTGGGGAGAACTGACAATTAACAACAATTCAGTTAACTGGCCTTGTGCCAGATTTGTCTCCCTGTAACAATAACTTTGCTCTCCTTTCTGTGATCCAGTTTCATAGTGGATTTAGGGTGTGACCTAAAGCCATAATTACAGATGTGCTCTTAAACAATGACATTTAAGAAAAATTACCAAGAGTAAAAGAGAAAGCAAAAGAACTAGTAAATGGGAGATCAACATTATAATCACATGCTGTGACACATTTTAACATAGACTTCTAAAATTAAAAGATATTGCCCTGACCGGTTTGGCTCGGTAGATAGAGCGTCGGTCTACGGACGGAAGAATCCCGGGTTCGATTCCAGTCAAGGGCATGTACCTTGGTTGCAGGCACATCCCCAGTAGGGGGTGTGCAAGAGACAGCTAATCAATGTTTCTCTCTCATCAATGTTTCTAACTCTATATCCCTCTCTCTTCCTCTCTGTAAAAAAAAAAATCAATAAAATATATTTAAAAATAAATAAATAAATAAATAAATAAATAAATAAATAGATTAAATTAAAAGATATTTCTTAAAAAAACATATGTTTTCTTAATTGCAACAGTATGGCCTTCAGTGTATGAGGGAATAGTCAAAAAAGTTTTACCACTACCCTAGCTGGTTTGACTCAGTGGATAGAGCAATCAGTCTGTAGACTGAAGAGTCTCAGGTTCAATTCTGGTTAAGGGCACATGCCCAGGCAACAGGTTTAATCCCCAGTGAGGGGTGTTGCAGAAGGCAGCCGATCAATGATTCTTTCTCATCATGGATGTTTTTCTCTCTCTCTCCCCCTCTCCCTTCCTCTCTAAAATCAATAAAAATATATTTTAAAAAAAGTTTCACCACCTTTTCTGTATGTAGAAGTATAGCATCATCATAGGTCAGAACCACCATAGGTCTCCAAACAACAAGTAGATATAATTTGAATAGTAGACAAATTCTTAGTGGTTGACCTTTTTTTGCCTTTTAGAGATAATACATTTTCTTCCAAGCTCTTGAAGGGTCAGACTATTGGCTACTGACACTGTGAGTCAAATCAGCTTCAGAACATGAAAACACTGCTCGTTTCTCAAGACGGACAAATTTCCAAAAGACTAAGGCACAGGTACAATCTGATTTTCAATTATGATTTAATTTGAAGCATCTTTCCAGTGCCAAAAATAAAAACAGGAGCAACTCTGCACATCACAATAACACTAATAATTTTACACAGGACTGTTACTCAGTTTCTAAATACAAAAAATTTAGACAACCCATTTAAACTAAGCACCATCCATTATGAGCCACAGAGTTCAAACAGATTAAAAATGAAAAAACAGGATTTAGAGGCTGAACTCATTTTTAAGGTTTGCCTTTGCACAGAGTGAAGTGAGATTATGCAATGATCTTCAGGCAAGCTAAATTTTAAGTGGGGGAGGGGGAGACAATGTGATAGCAGGTAAAAGTTACAGTGGTAGAAGATGGTGGCATAGGTAAACACTGGGAATTGCTGCCTCGCACAACCATTTCAAAACCATAACGAAAAGAAAAAACAGACACCACCCAGACCCACAGGAAGGCTGGCTAAGTGGAAATTCTACAACTAGAAAGAGACTGAGACTCAGAGGAGGTGCGGAAGTAAAGTGCAGAGGTATGGAGGTGCATGCGAAGGAGGCTCGCAGAAAGGGCTGGCAGCTGAGGACGCAGTTGTCTTTTTCAATCCGGAGGGAGGTACAAGCTCCTGACGGCTCTGAACTCCAGTTCCTGGCGAGTTTCTGGTGACCCAGACTCATATGGCAAGAAGCTGGACTGTCTGGCACCATCTGGCACCGGGAGGAGCTCCAGAGCGGCTTTCTCTCGGTGGTGCCAAGGTACACGGAGACCCGGTGCCTCTTAGGGCAGGGCTGAGAATCAGCCATAGCTGTTTGCTCCGCCCTGTTGATTCCCTGAGACCCCATCCCACCCAAGCTGCTCCCAGAAGCTTTTATTTATATAAGGTTGGTAAACCTCAGGCAGAAGCTAAAAAGGCATCTCCTTAGACATCCAAGAGCCAGTGTACCCAGTGGTCAGAGTGGGACCACTCAGACTACAACTCCTCAGATCCATGAGGGACACACTCAGGGGGCAGACTCAGTGAGCACCAAAGCCCCACTGAAGCAAGTCTTGCCCCATAAGGGTGTCTCCAGCACAGAAGTTCTCCCACCATAGACACAGCTGATTCTCACAGCCAAGTGAACTGGAGGTCAATTCCTCTCAGTGATACCAACAACAATCAAGGCTTAGCTACAACAAGACTGTGCACAAAGCCGACAAAGCAGTGCAACAAGAGTGTCCACTTCAGGTAATGGGGGAGGCTGAGCCACTGGGCTCTATAGGACACCTAGCACAGAAAGCCACTCTATCAACACAGGGAAGCAGCCAAAATGCAGAGACAAAGAAACAGATCACAAATGACAGAAATGGAGGAAACCAAACAACTGGATATAGAGTTCAAAACCACGGTATAAGGTTTTTCAAGAATTTTCTAGAGACCGCTGATAAAACACTGACTGAAATAAAGAATAATATACAGAGATCCAACAGCAGACTAGAGGATTGCAACAATCAAGTCAAAGATATGAAATACGAAGAAGCAAAAAACACCCAGCCGGAAAAGCAAAAAGAAAAAAGAATACAAAAATATGAAGATAGTGTAATGAGTCTCTGGGACAACTTCAAGTGTATCAACATCAGAATTATAGGGGTGCCAGAAAAAGAGAGAGAGCAAGATATTGAAAACCTATTTGAAGAAATAATGACAGAAAACTTCCCCTACCTGGTGAAAGAAATGGACTTACAAGTCCAGGAAGCTCACAGAACCCCAAACAAAAAATATCCAAGGAGGACCACACCAAGACACATCATAATTAAAATACCAAGGCCAAAAGACAAGGAGATAATTTTAAAAGCAGCAAGAGAAAAGCAGTCAGTTACCTACAAGGGGGCACCCATACAACTGCCAGCTGATTTCTCAACAGAAACTTTGGAGGCCAGAGGGAGTGGCAAGAAATATTCAAAGTGATGAAAAGCAAGAACCTACAACCAAGATTACTTTACCCAGCAAAGCTATCATTCAGAATTGAAGGTCAGATAAAGAGCTTCACAGACAAGAAAAAGCTGAAAGAGTTCATCACCACCCAACCAGTAGTAGATGAAATGCTGAAAGGTATCCTTTGAGAAGAGGAAGAAGAAGAAAAAGTAAAGATAAAAATTATGAACAACAAATACATATCTATTAACAAGTGAACATAAAGATCAAGTAAATAAAAAAAAATCTGATGAACAGAATAAACTGGTGAACAGAATAGAATCAGGGGCATAGAAAGGGAGTGGACTGACAATTCTCAGGTGGAAAGGAGTGTTGAAGGTGCGGGAAGAGAATGGACAATAATTGTACACCTGTGGAAGGGGACAGTGGGGGGGTAAGGACAGAGGGTGGGGTGGGAACTGGGAGGAGGGGAGCTATGGGGGGAAAAAGAGGAACAACTGTAATAATCTGAACAACAAAGATTTAAAAAAAAGTTACAGTGGTAGCAAGTGAAAGTAATAAGACCAATCAGGAAACATTGCTTACATTATCTTATACTTTGTACAAATGATCATCAAGTCCTGACTAATTCTCTAAAAATTCTCTTCAACATCTCCACTTTATTATCACAACTGTCCCAGCTCAGGCCTCACTGGCTCTCACAGACTCTACTGCAAAAGCCTCAACTCTAATCCCCTCTTCTTGCTGTTACCAGAGAATTTTTCCTGAAATAAAAATCTGGTTATGAGTAACCCTCTTTTGATGGCTTCCCCACTGCCTATAGAAAATACAGTGGAACCTCGTTTCTCAAAGACGTCCATTTCAAACAATTTGCTTCTGAACCTGACAGCCCTTTCATGCTGATACCTGTATGATCAGTCACACATCTCAGGTGATAAACAAAGGAGAGAATGTGTGAATATGAGACAGGTTACCACTGTAAAATCTCAGGATATTGTGTTGTGAATATTTTTGTATTTTTGCTTTTGTTGGTACTTATATTGTTTTATTTTTTACTGTACATTTCTTTTCCTTTATATTTTCATTGACATTTTATGTCTTTTTAAAAAGTATTTATATAGATTAAACAGTACAATAAATACTGAATATAAGAAGGGTTAGAACAGGGAAACCAGGGACTACATCAAAATAAAAAGTTTCTGCACAGTAAAAAAAAACCATCAACAAAACAAAAAGAGAGCCCACTGTATGGGAGAACATATTTGGCAATGATACATCTGATAAAGGGTTAATATCCAAAATGTATAAGGAACTCATACAACAAAAGGAAGACAAACGATCCCAATTAAAAAATGGGCAAAAGACCTAAATAGACACTTCTTCAAAGAGGACATACCGAAGGCCAAGAGACATATGAAAAAATGCTCAAAGTCACTGATCATCAGAGAGATGCAAATCAAAACAACAATGAGGTACCATCTCACACCTGTCAGAATGGCTATCATCAACAAATCAACAAATGTCAGGTGCGGGCGAGGATGCAGAAAACAAGGAACCCTTGCGCACTGCTGGTGGGAATGCAGACTGGTGCACCCACTATGGAAGACAGCATGGAGTTTCCTCAAAAAACTAAAAATGGGATTTCCATTTACCCAGCGATCCCACTTCTACATATTCAAAGAAGCCAGAAGCACCAGACAGAAAAGTTGTGTTCGCCCTTATGTTCATAGCAGCACAATTTACAATAGCTAAGATCTGGAAACAGTCCAAGTGCCCATCAGTAGATGAGTGGATAAAAAAGCTGTGGTACATTTATACCATGCAATATTATGCTGCAGTAGAAAAGAAGAATCTCTTATCCTTTGAGATAGCATGGAGGGACATGGAGAGTATCATGCTCAGTGAAATCAGTCAGAGAAATACAAGTATCACATGATTGCACTCATATGTGGAATCTAAGTAACAACATAAAGTGATGAACAGAGTGGATCCAGAGACTTGGAAGCATGGAATAGAGTACGCAATCTTAAAGGGAAGGTGAGGGAGGGTAGGGGTTGGAAGGCAATCAACCAAAGACCTTGTATGAATATATGCATAATCCATGGACACAGACAATAGGGTGCTGAATGGCAGGGAAGGGGAACGGGGGCGGGCGGGAGGGGGTCAATGGGAATAAAGAGGGACATATATAATATTTTCAACAATAAAGAATTTAAAAACACACACACAAAAAAACAGGGAATAATTTAGAGGCTCTGGAATGGATTAATTCAATTTACATTATTTCTAATGGGAAAAACTGCCCATTTCTAATGGGCAATTCGGTTTTTGAACAGCCTTCTGGAACAAATTCAAGAAATGAGATTCCACCTTAATTCAAATTCCATAACCAGGTATGCAAAGCTGTTCACAATTTGGCCTCAATCTGCTTTTATAGCTTCATCTCCTACAAGTCTCCTACTCTCCCTTTCATATTTTGTCTTTAATCACATTTGTGCCCTTTGCCTAAAATGTCCTTTCTGTGCATGCCCACCTATATAATCCCAAGTTATCTTCCAGGAACATCCCTGATAAGCCCAACCCCTCAAACCCAAATCCCCTTCACAGTATTCTTGTATTGCCCTTCACCGTGTTCTTGTATTGCTTGGAAGAGACCTCCATTTGTCTACTTAAATGCATCGCTGGCTCATACGTCTGTATTCTGATAGAGGATGAGCTCTAGGTTAATTGGGAGCTTTGTCTTCCAACCAGCCTCTCAAATGCTTTAGATCACAGTACAATGGCACACTGAAGAGGGAGCATCTTTTCTGGTTGATGGGACACAGCTCAGCATTTAAATGCTCTTTATTGCACTTGTGTGAATTCTGCCCACCCAAAGACGTGACACAGGAAACTAAATCAAACACTAGTTCTTACAGTTATCTTGCACTCACTACATATTTAGGTACATATCTCCCCCACAATACTTGGACCAGTATTTATTCAGAGGAGATTCTGATAAATATTTTAGAGCAGGGCTTGGCAAACTTTTCCTGTAAAAGGAGAGATAACAAATTAGTCTTGGTGGGTCACAAGGTCTGTGTTTCAACTACTAAACTCGGCTGCTGTAGTACAAAAGCAGCCACAGACAATATATAACACAAGAGCATGGCAGTGTTCCAATGAAACTTTATTTAAGGTCAATAAAACCAGAATATATAATTTTCAGGTGTCGTGAAATGAGTGTTGTTTTGATCTTTTTTTTCAATCATTTAAAAACAATACAGACATCTTTAGTTAGTGGGCAATTCAAAAACAAGAAGCAGGCCAGAGGTGGTCCATAGGTGATAGTTTGCCAATCCCGCTTTCCATCTATATTGTAAAACAATTCTGCCATCACATTTCCAAGTAAAATACTAACACACAGATCACAATACCTGCGTTCAGCACGCTCTTTCTTCTTTAAGGCAACATCTAAATCCTGCAATTGTTCTTCTAATTTCTCACACAGTAGTTTCTGAAACAGCCAAACAGATGAACATAATTTTAACACCTTTCCACAATCATTTGTCACTTGCATGTTAACTTATGGATAGTTATGCTATGAGAGCTGAAAGGGGCCACATATGGGTGAACACTGAAATGTCCTCATGTTTGATTAAATTAAGTGGTGCCCTCAACATTCATTGAACTGAAGATGAGCACAGTATTGTTCATTTAAAGCACATATTAGAGAAACTTAGAACCTTGCCAGAAAACACATTCATGCCTTCTTTGCGGGCAGAAATTAATGTTTAAAATAGCATTTGGTTCAACGTCTATACATAATAGTGATTTAATTTATTTTTAATCTCAAAGCATTTTTAAGGGAGAGAGTTATATGTGCAATGAAATATAATAGTGTTAATAATCACTAGTTTTAAAAAAGAGAAAGAAAACATTTACAAAAACATGCTACATGATTACTGGGACAGAAGAGAAGAATTTTAACTGATAAAGCTATGCTAAGCCACAGAAGTCCACTTCACTGAAAAATGCAATACAGCTCATTATTTATAAACCAAAATGAGACTGGGCTTGTGAGACAAAGGACCCCTTGCCCAAGGGGTGCACAAAAATATCCTGTTCTTCAACTTAAAGAAGTAATTCACCTGATTCAAAATAAGAGATAAATAGAATCCATATTTCTATTCATAGATCATCATAATGGTATATAATTCATGAAACCATCTATAAAACTGACAAAGGGAGGCAGAAAGAAATGAAAAGGAGGATGACACAAAGGGATACATAATATGAAGAAACTATCTCTTAGCTTGTATATTATCTTAATTTGGGGCTCTTTGTGCCTTTAACAAACATGAAGGGGGGAGGAAAGAGACCATAATTTTATAAAAATTACAGATCTTCTGAGAATTGCTTTTTAAAAAAAAATTAAGAGAAGACCTAAGAGATAATAGTAAAGGGTAGCATTTTCAATAGTTTCCAATGTCACAGAAATTTAAACAAGAGGTAAACCATATTTACAAATTATTTTGAAGACATAAAATGTTTAGCAACTGTCACGAAGTATTACTAATTTGACTATAAAACCACAGACTGGAAAAAGAGAGGTGTGCTGGATCATACATGTTGGCAAGGGGGGCAGAACCATTCTCCATCAGGGATGATCATCAGAGGAGGGCGAAGGCAGGCAGTGTGGTAGCCACTGTCACAAGAGTCGCACAGAAGAATCTGAAATAAACCAGATATTAACACCAACCTAACTCTATGACTAAAATTCAGTGACTTGAGTTAAAATAAAGATATTTCTTAGCACTATAATAAGAAATATACTAAACTCTTTATTTGTATAATAAAAAAGCTCTGATAACTAGGGATCTAACATGCCATTAAAAATAATAAAAAACTAAGAAAATGGTAAACTATAAAATTAAGTGTAAAGTAGCAAGCTCTTTCTGAACTAGAGTTACAATCCTTTTCCAGTGTGCCATGAGGGCTGTAACAATAATTTTTTATAAAAGAATTATATAAAGCTCAAGCATCACAAACTACCCTAGCACATATAGGAATTTAAAAATCTACTTTAAATAGCATTTCAATTACCAATCTGTAAGAAATCATTCATGGTTCATTTTATCATATAAATTTAAATGTAGAAGGAACTGTAGGAAGAGGGGAAAGGAACTATTCTTAGGATCATCATGTTCAAATACAAAGTCTTAAATTGATATTTTTGTTATTTGACTTAAGATGATCAAGTCCCTAAAATTTAAAATGGTACATTTATGAATATCTGATGTAAAAAAACTTTTCATTTTTAAATTTTTTTTAGATTTACCGAGGAGTTACAAAGATAATAGAGTTCCCATAAACTCTTTACTCAGCTTCCACTAGTGTTAACATCTTACATAATCATGGTACATTTACGAAAACTAAGAAATCAACATCAGTACAATATTATTTAACTCAACAACAGACTTTATACTTCGAAGAATACTAGTTAGATATTATGCAGACTCTCCACAACCTGGGTTTGTCTGATACTTTTTCTTGATCAGACTGAAGTTACAGATTTTGGAGAAAAATCCCACAAAGATGAAGTGCCCTGCTCACTGTGTCATATCTGGGATACATGATATCAATCTGACTTATTACTGGTGATAATTAACCTTGATCACTTGGTTCCAGTAGTTGGTTTTCATCACTTTAAAGTTACTAATTTTCACTTTCTATACTTTAGTCTCATTAGAATTGATAAGTACAGCCCATACTCAAAGGCAGGGGAATTAAGCTCCAATATCTAGAGGAAGGAGTTATCAAAGAATTTGTCAATAGAAGATAACACTTCCACAGCAATGAATAATATGTTGAAACCACAAAAATATCCTGTTTTTCCTTCAAGTTTCACCCACTAGTTTTAGTACTTATCAGGGGATCTTGCTTACAATAGTTAACTACTGTGGTGTTCTAATGGTGATTTTTTTATTTTCCTCATGCCTTCTACATTTGTTATTTAGAATTCCTCTGTAAAGAAATTATGCCTCTTATCCCACATTTACTCGTTTATTCAATTATGTATTTATATCAATGTAAACTAATGAATATTTATTTTATTCTTTGGGTTATAATATAAAACTACTACTTGTCAAATCCAAATTGTTCTAGCTATGGACACACTGGGAGCTCTTCCAGGTTGGCTGTGTCATTTGCATCTCTCTCTTTTTTAAAATATATTTTTATTGATTTCAGAGAGGGAGAGGGAGAGAGAGATAGAAACAGCAATGATGAAAGAGAATTATTGACTGGCTGCTTCCTGCACGCCCCCTACTGAGGATCAAGCCCACAACCCAGGCACGTGCACTTGACCAGAACTGAACCCACAGGTTGACGCTCTGTCCACTGAGCCAAACCAGCTAGGGCTGCATCTCTGTTTTTAAAGCACTTCCTTACTTCCCAGCACTATAAGATACTCCACACATTTATCTATTTATAAAAAAGGCTAATATGCTAAGTGTCTGACCATCCAACTGGTTGCTATGATGCACACTGACCACCAGGGGCTGCTGACACAGGAGCTACGGAGCTGCAGTGACTTGGCAGTGGCAGTTCTCAGGTGACGCATCCCAAAACCAGAGAGGAGGGAACTTGATTCCTCGCGGAGCTTCGCGATCCCACCTTTGGCCGTGGGTTATGTTGTTGCCATGCACTGTTACCCTGAATCTGGTTTACTGCACACTTGCATTTGTGTTCCACACCCTATATGACAGCAACTTTGCAGTGTGCCCTCTTGCATTCTAAAACCCCTTGGGGGATGTAGGAGAGCTAGTTTCGTCCCGATTCCCACAGGCCAAACCAAGGGACCCCACCTACCAGAGGGACCCCGCTCACTCAGCAGAAGCCCTTTGAGCCATGGCGTCACCCCAGGTGCAGCTGGCCAGGGAGGAACCGTGGGAGGTTGGGCTTCAGGGCATGTCTTGCCTGTCTTGCCCAGTCACACCCTACCGACCACCTTCTAATTAATTTCCTTTCAATGTGCATGAATCCATGCACTGGCTCACTAGTACCTTATATTTTCTCTGCCCGAGCTTAGGAATTAGTCATTTGTCCCAAAAACCCTGATTCCTTTAATGGAAAATGATATTTAGAAACCAAGATTTGAATGCTGAGTGCTCACTGCTAATGGTTATCACTGCTTCTAAATTGTCTCAGAGAACAGAGCTAGGAAATACATATATGTATAGCAATCCATATGCACACATGTCTATACTGAAATAAGTATGAGTTTATAATAGTATCTCTAGCTCTAATCCAGCACCACAGGGTTTATTCTAGCCTTCAGCCTTGCTTATCTGTAACTGCTTTCTCTGACAATGAGAAAACTTGCTCCTATTATCTACACTTCATTCACTTGTTCAAACACAGTATATATGTAAAGTAATTTCTTAATTGCAAACATATACTATGGTGGGTGAAGGGAGGAGGGTGGAATGTGTACACATGTGCAGTGATTTAAAAGTGAAAAAGTATCCTCCCCCTTCTTCATACAGTATATCACCATTTGCTGCCAATACCCAGAATTCAATACACCAGTTATATGACTAATATATTATTTGATTACATAGGTATATGTGGACAAACTTGGGCACTTGATTCCATTTATCATGCTGTCTCTACATTAAAGCATAAATCCAAATTTCAAATAACAAAATTAAATTTTTAGAAATCAATTTATCTCTAAAACAATAATTTCTCTATTTCTCAATGAAGCTAAAGCCCCATTAAAATAAATATTACAATGCAAGATTTCCAAGCCTCAATCAATCCATGTATTTTGACTAAAGAATCTGGATTCTACACTCATTTATAAATTTACTGCTTTTTTGCAGTAAGCTCTCAATGAGTACAAGGACCATGTTTTTTTAATTCAGACTCATTTCCCTACCACTTAACACATAATAATTGCTTGGCAGTTTAAGATTATCCTTAAACAAATGGCATAAGAAATCTGCCATTTAGTATCTTCAGTTTCCAAATGATATTCCCTTTTGGCACACTAACCAGAAACAGGATTTTTAGATCAGGTGTTAAGATAACTGACTAAATAAAAATCCTGTGTGTGCCAAGAAAGGTGCAACTTCATCTTCTCCATGTCATTTCTGCTCACCTCATTTTACTTCTCATTTCCTCACACCCGTTTGTCATCGACATCTATGGCTGCCTCGGTTAAAATGCACTCTTAGTTTAAAAAGATATTAGGCCCTAGCTAGTTTGGGTCAGTGGATAGAGCATCGGCCTGCGGACTGAAGGGTCCTGGGTTCCATTACAGTCAAGGGCACATGCCAGGGTTGTGAGCTCAATCCCCAGGAGGCAGCTGATCAATGATTCTTTCTCATCATTGATGTTTTTAACTCTCTCTCCCTCTCTCTTCTCCTCTGGAAAAAAAAAAGATATTAGGAGCCCTAGTTGGTTTGGCTCAGTGGTTAGCATATAGGCCCACAGAACAAAGAGTCATGAGTTCGATTCCCAGTCACGGGCATGTACCTGGGTTGCAGGCTCAATCCCTGGCCCGGTCGAAGTGTGTGTGGAGGCAACCAATCAATGTCTCTCTCTCACATCAATGTCTCTCTCTCTCTCTCTCTCTCTCTCACTCTCGCTCTCGCTCTCGCTCTTCCCCTCCCTTCCACTCTAACAGCAATGGAAAAATATCCTTAGGTGAAGATTTAAAAAAAAGGTATTAGGAAACAACAGAAAAAGAGTACAAGTGTTGATTTTCACTTGGTTTAGAAAGCGAAAAAGACCACTATCTCATACCTTCTTTTGGCTTTCCTCCACACAAAAATCTTGACCTAACTTTCACATCCTCATGATCATAAAAATGCTTAGAAGGGTCTTGTAAGAGTAATTTCAGCATCTACTCTCCTCTTATATCTTTTACTTGAATCTTCTGAAACTACTAGGATATGATAAATTTCATTGATTAATTTAGTTTCCATATGAGTTCAACATTAAGAAAAAAAACAAGTAAACCATAAAAAACTTTAACTCAGCACCTAATAGATGTGTAGGCAACTTGACATAATATTAAAAGCAACCCTCAGAAGAAGTTATGTGGTATTATTCCTATTTATATAATGAAGATATCAAGATACAGAGAAGAGAGCACCTGATAAGTGGTGGAAGCAGGATCTGCTGCCAAGTCTGTCTGGTCCATGCTTTTCCCATCACACCACACTGCTTTCTAGGAAAAAAGAGCCTTGGAGAACCACTTCATATGAATTTTCCAAACTTCAGAGGATCTCAACACGTTTCTGATCCACACAATTCTACCCATGTGGAATCCTCTTTCTTTACAATTTCTTCTATTTAATAGTTGGAGCCTGCCTTTAAAGTCAAATGTATTCAAAAGAACAGAATAGTTGCATAGAATTGGGCATATCAAGAGTGTTTCTTCAATAGGCTCTTTAGAAAGCACTTATGAATTGTAGAAATCCTATATAATAAAAGGCTAATATGTAAATTAACTGAATGCGGAATGACCTGTCACTATGACACGCACTGACCACCAGGGTGCAGACACTCAATGCAGGAGCTGCCCTCTGGTGGTCAGTGCACTCCCACAGGGGGAGTGCCACTCAGCCAGAAACAGTGGCTAGCACAGCAGCAATGGCAGGAGCCTCTTCCGCCTCCGTGGCAGCGCTAAGGATGTCCTACTGACGGCACTCGGACATCCCACGAGGGCTCCTGGACTACGAGAGGGCATAGGCTGGGCTGAGGGACTCCCCCCTCGAGTGCACGAATCTTGTGCACTGGGCCTCCAGTATACATATGAACTGGTTTTCGGATTTAGGTTACTTACTTCCCGGGTAAGGTAGTTCCATGTAAATTGGTCACTATCCGCCCTGAACCGTTTGGCTTAGTGGACAGAGCATCGGCTTGTGGACTCAAGGGTCCCAGGTTCGATTCCAGCCAAGGGCATGTACCTTTGTTGCATGCACATGCCCAGTGTGCAGGAGGCAGCTGATTGATGTTTCTCTCTCATCGATGTTTCTAACTCTCTATCTCTCTCCCTCCTTCTCTGTAGGAAATCAATAAAATATATCAAAAAAATAAATAAATTGGTCACTATCCTTCTGAAATTATATCTGAATATATTTTTGTTCTTACATTTTTTTAGAATTGCCCATTTCCTAAAGTTGTAAGCCATACCAAGTTAACTACTTGAGTTATACGTTGTTACAGCAAGGCAATAAGATCTCAGGCCTTACTTATTTACAGCTGGCACTTCTGAACAGAACAGAAATATCTGAATAATTTAATAGATTTGTGAAAGAAATTAGGAGTGTATTCTTATTAAGAGGAAATAACAACAGCTAGCTAGGCAAAATAAAAGCAGATCCTGACCTCAGAACTGGGTTATTTAAGAAATAGAAATAAAGGTTATTTTGCACACACAAGCTCTGCAGCATTAAAAAATTTAAATCATGATCAAGCCTAGAAGAGTTAGGCTTTGGAAAACCATAGCATGCCAGTAAGGTGAATAATACGCACTAGCTCAGGATGATTTGGAAGGCCACATTTTTTGCAGGGTTCATCATCCTCTGCTAGGACAGCTTCTTCACTCTCCTTTTCTTCCTCCTCTTCTGAAGCTGCAGATGATTTCTCACTGTCAGACCCTTCACTTTCATCGTTGCTGGAATATTTCCACCTTCCACGTGTTCGAGAACCAGTCCATCGAACTTTGCCTTTGGTTTTTACCTTGTACAAAATAAAAAATTGGTATAATTTGTATAAGAATGTAAAAAGAAAAACTATTATATGTCCCTTGCAGAATATTTAGTCAATAAAAAAAGAAAAGGAAAATTATTATAGCTTCTTCACAAATACACCTACTATTTAATTTTGGTATACATTCCCACTATGTTTTTTATTTCTGGGGGTATTATGATAAACACTATCTTATATTTTCCCTAGTCATAAAGTATTCTCCTAATATCACTGTAAATTACTATATAATATGCTATCATGTAGTTGTATTTTTCTAGTCCTCTACTACACAGACATTTAGGTAGTTTCCCATTTTTTCAACTGTATCCTTGTAAATACAAACTTTTACACATAGCTCTGTAATTAGGATAAATTCCTCGAAGAGAATTCTGGGTCAAAGGCCATGCACATTTTAAAGGCTCTATAATAGAGCACTGATTATGTTCTCACATTTTATTATACAAAGTTTTAAATTTCTACATCAGAGGTTAATATAAAAAATTTTAATGGGTCAGAAATGCACATAAAAATCCTGACAAACTTAAAAAATATGTTATTCAGAGTAAGTTTATAATGTTGTAAATTGCTTTTCACTTTCTGGTTGCACAATTTTTATATATTTTTATTCATTTCAGAGAGAAAAAGAGAGGGAGAGAGAGAGAAACATCAATGATGAGAATCACTGACTGGCTGTCTCTTGCACGCCCCCTTACCGGGGATCGAGCCTGCAACCAGGGCATGTGTCCTTGACCGGAATTAAACCCGGGACCAGACTCTTCAGTCGGGAGGCCACACTCTATCCACTGTGCCAAAATGGCTAGGGCCACAATTTTTAAATTTATATTTTAATTAATTTCTACAGTATAAGTCCTTATCAAAGACCAGCATAATTCTAGCAGAAGGGGAAATTTATTTTCAAAGTAAAGAACTAAAAATTTCAGTATTCCAGGCAATAGAGGATCATTTACAAAGATGAACAATCTGATCACTAAATAAAAAACAAAAGTAGCACTTTTAATTATAACAAACTTCCATAGACTAGCCAAAAACTGGTACCAAATTTTGCTTAAATAAGAGGGACATCAGAAAAAAATTCTGGCTTCTTAGACTAATATTTTATATTGGGGAATAAAGGCACTCTCATACCCGTAATGAGAGGGTACATAACTGGGCCATTTTTAGAAATGTGTCAATAACTGTCAAAAAATAAAATATACATGCCCCTTGACCCAGCAAATCCAATTCTAGGAGTCTATTCTAAAGAAATACTCACTCATGTCCAAAATGATCTTCAAAGCAGCATTGCCTGCAATAGTGAAAAATTGGAAACAACCTAAATGTCAATCAATAAGGGAGGAGTCAAAGAAATTGAGTTATATCTACACTATGGAATACTATGTGGCCATTAATAACCAAAACATAGACTATATCTTACTGATGTGGAAAGAGTTCAAATATATACTGTTAAGTGAAAAACTCAGATAAAAATGAACATGTTTGATTCAATTTATTTTTTAAATGAATAGATATTTATGAACATACACAGTAATGTATGGAAAAAGGATTAAAAACTAACTGCTACTAGTGTTTATGGGACATTTTCATTTTCCAATCCTATAGGTTGGGTATTATTTGAGTAGCCTGCAGAAAGAATATATTCCTTTGCTGCCTGTAATAAAGAAAAAGTTTAAAAGATAATTAGAAGTATTGAAATAAAATGTCTGGGGATAACTACTAAGAAAAGACATATCAGATATAGGAAGATATGTGCGTTTTAAAGTTTTCTTTGAATGACTTTAGTCAAAAGCAAAAGCTACAAATACATACAGTCAAATATTTCTAATAAAAATTAAATCTTAGAGTAGGAGAAATTTTACCTTGCTTACTTTAGAATTTATATCTTTCTCCATTTTTTTCAAATTTTCCTTTTTGTCTGTTTTTTGCAAAGCTGTTGACTCCTCGTCCACTTCACCTTCTCCTTCCCCTCTTTTTTTATCGGCTTTCTGATCTCTGATCTCAGCCACTTTGGCTGTGGGTCTAGATATTCTTGGAGACCTCCTTAAAGTACGACCCACATTTGCTTTCTCTTCTTCTTTTTCGGACTTCTCTTGCTTGGTTTCTGGTTCTAGAATTTTGGGAGGAGATTCTGGCTTCTTCTTCCGACTGGATATCCTAATTGTTAATTTGATGCCCTCCTTTTGCCTTTCAGAGGTTATCTCTGTGTTCTCGGGGGCGGTGGTTTCTTCTTCAGGAATCAACTTGTATTTAAATTTGTTCTTTTGCATAGAACCTTTTGTGTCAGAAGGGTCCTCTACACCAGAGGTCTGGGCATTTTCCAGGCTGTCCATTTCTACTACTGTCATAGATTCAGAATCCGCTTTCAGAACCTCAGAGTCTGTTTTTTGCAGGGACTGACCCTCAACAGAACTTGTGCTCTGACACTCCACCGTTTCTTTTTCTGAGGCTGGTTTCTCACAATGCCCAGCCATTTCAGACAGCGAGGAAGTTTCAGCTGCCCCGGGAGAGCCCAGCATTACTGATTCCAGAGGACTCCTAGGAACCTCCTCTGGTATTGGACTCAATCTTTGTGGGTCCTTGTCAAAAAATGTCTTTTTGGACTTCTCTAACTTTTCAAGACATTCTATGACTGGTGGGCGCTTATCCTTATTTTTGGGAGACTTCTCTTCAACTTTCATGGTATGGGATTCAGCAGTAGATAAAGCAGTTTTTAAAGAGAGATCAGTTGCCATCTCAGAAGCCTCGAGAGAGGTTTCCATTTCTGGAGGACCAGTTTCCTCTGTCTGTTCTTTTGGACTCTGGGTCTCTACAACTGATATTGAACTTTCGGCATCTTTCCCTAAAGGAACCACTTCTTTCTCCAAGTCACCTTTTTTTATACTTATTTTGACAGAATTTAAGGACTCTGCTCCGTTTCCTTCCATGATGACACTTTTATCCTTAGAGGGGCTACAGCCATCTTCCTTTGTATCATAAAATTTTGTCTCCATTTGTTCTGTCTTAAAATTTGGAGTTACCTTTTCATCAGAAACTTCTCCATTTACCAGCTGTTTCCCTTCATGACCCAAAGCAGTGATTGTAGAGATCCTTTTATAAGTCTCCTCCTCTTGTTTTATTTCATCCTTCAAAAATTCTTTTGTTGGAGTAACTGATTTACACAAAGGTCCTTTGATTGGACTGTCAAAATCATCACTCAGTTTAATTTCTCTTTTTTTTAGTGGTATTTTGGCCTGCTGGTCATTTTTAAGTTTCTCGGTTTCTTCAGTAGACTTCTCAGTAATTTCTTGAGTAGATTTAACATTGCCACCAAACTCCAGCCTCTCGGGCTCCAGCTTCTCCACACCCCCTTTGATATCTTTAAGGTCTGCTTTACACTCCTTCACTTCGACTTTAATGGGTTTGACATTTTCCTTGAAGGCATCACTTTCTTCTTTGATAATCATTTTTCCCTCACTTTCCAGTAAAGGTTTTTCTAGCTTTACTATAACTGGCATTTTCACAATTTCCTTTTCATCTTCTTTTTCTATTTTCACAGTCGATTCTTCCACAGCATTGGGTGTAGAACAGTTCTCTGAATCTACTGGCTGCTCTTCACTTTTCTTCTTTTCATTTTCCTTCTGTTCCTCTAAAAATCAGAAAAAGTTTACATGAATCTAAGCAATCAAGATATATGACATATAAAAAGCTTAACATTATTTCCATTTGAAGTTCCCCTCTTAAAAGAGGTAACTTCTGCCACTGGACATTTAACAATAAAAAATAAAATGTGAACTAAAGAAAATTACTATAAAGTATAATCTCTAGATATTAAAAAACTATTATATAGAATGACTCAAATTTCTGCTTTATATTTTAGCTTCTGTGTTCTCAATGGAATGCAAATATTTATCAGCTCAAATAATTTATATAAGCTCAAAATATGGCTCAAAAATATGAAACTAAAAATATTATATGAAACATTTCCAAAAAACTGTATTTGTTTGAAGAACTGATGATTGTTCTTCAGCTCAATGATAAGTCATTGAGCACTTCCTTTCATTGAGGCACCAAGAGAATGGCAGTGGGAAAATTTGTTTTTGTTTTATTCAGATTATAAAATTAACATAAATCTGTATAGGAAATGAAAAACAGAGCGGAAAAATGCCCATAATCCTAATACCCACAGATAATCATTACTAATATTTTAAGTTACTTCCTTCTAGTGTTGTATAGTTTTGACAAAGTTATGATCATGTTCCCATTTTTTTTCATTGAAACATTAGTACTTTCTTATATTAAAAGCTTTATCCAAAAATTATACTTAATCATATAACACTAACTAATGTGGTTTTATTATAATTTACTTTATTAAATGCTATTAACGTTCTAGGAGTTAATATTTTCTAAAGAAACTATTAGGTTTATGTGTCAATTCTTTTTGTTTTTGTTGTTAATCCTCACCCAAGGGTATTTTTTCCATTGCTTTTCAGAGAATGGAAGAGAGGGAGGGAGGGGGAGAAAGAGAAAAGCATGTATGTGAAAGAGACACATCAACTGGTTGCCTCCCACACGCACTCCGACCTGGGGCAGGGGAGCAAACCCACAACAGAGGTTCGTGCCTTTGGGAAACAAACCTGCATCCCTTCAGTGGGCAGTTCAATCCTGTAATCACTAAGCAACACTGGCCAGGGTTGTCTGTCAACTATCTGTCAATTCGTTTTACTTTATTGATTACACTAGGGGCCCGGTGCACAAAAACTTGTGCACTTGGGGGAGGGGAGCGTCCCTCTGCCTGGCCTGTGCCCTCTCGCAGTCTGGGACCCCTCTAGGGATGTCCACCTGTTGGCTTAGGTCTGCTCCTCAGGCTAGCGAGCCTAAGATGGCAGTCAGACATCCCTCTGGCAGCCCAGGAGCCCTTGGGGGATGTCTACTTGCCAGCGGGGAACAGGCCTAAGTTGCAGTCAGACATCCTCTGCTGAGGAGGCAGGAGAGGCTCCTACCACCATCACTGTACTGGCAGTCATCAGCCTGGCTTGTGGCTGAGCAGAGCTCCCCCTGTGGGAGTGCA
>PVJC01019872.1:17620-29777 GCA_004026665.1 Murina feae | reverse complement strand
CTGCTTTCTGGTGGCTGGAGGAAGATGGGCAGTAGGCAAGCTTGGGAGGCAGGCAGCACCCACCCTGGCCACAGCTCAAAAAAGAGAACAACATGCAGGGGAGGGCAAGAGTCTGAGAGATCAACATAGAGGGGGTGCCTGCTCCAAGCCTCCACAGTGTGCCTGGTGGCAGGTCCCCAGCAGGTAGACACACACAGGAGGACTGCTCTGAGCCTCAGATGCAGCTGGGGACAGGTCCCCAGTGGCCACACACACACACACACACACACACACAGACAAAAGGTGCCTGACAGACTGGGGCCATCATAGGACATCCACTGAGGGGTCCCAGACTGTGAGAGAGCACAGGCCGGGCTGAGGGACTCCCTTCACCCCGAGTGCACAAATTTTTGTGCACCGGGCCCCTAGTGTGTGTGTGTGTGTATATATATATATATATATATATATATATATATATATATATATATAGTTTTATTTAACTTACATGAGGTCCCTAGAGTAGTCAGCTTCAGAACCAATAAATAGAATGGCAGGTGCCAGGGGTTAGGTCAAGGGGAAATGGAGAGTTATTGTTTATTGGGGACAGTTTCAGTTTGGAAAGATAAAAAATTCTAAAGGCCCTGACCGGTTTGGTTCAGTGGATAGAGCATCAGCCTGCAGACTCAAGGGTCCCAGGTTTGATTCCGTTCAAGGGCATGTACCTTGATTGTGGGCACATCCCCAGTAGGGGGTGTGCAGAAGGCAGCTGATCGATGTTTCTCTCTCATTGATGTTTGTAGCTCTCTATCTCTCTCCCATCCTCTCTGTAAAAAATCAATAAAATATGTTTTTTAAAAAATTCTAAAGATGGATGATGGTGATGGTTGCACAACATGGGAATGTACTTAATGCTACTAAACTGCACACTTAAAAATGGATAAAATGGTTAGTTTTAAAACAGGCAAGCAAGCAACAAACTAAAAATCTGTCCAACACCTTAGATAGTAGGCATTGTTATTATTATCCCAATTTCACAGCTGAGAAAGCTGAGGCTGAGTGAGAGTATACCTTGGCTCTTAATTTTTTTTTTTAAACCTGACCCGAGGATATATTTTCCATTGATTTCTAGAGAGTGGAAGAAAGAGAGGAGGGGGAGAGAAACATTGACATAAGAGAGACACATCAATTGATTGCCCCTTGCATACTATGAAAGACTATAAGCTTCTAAATTCAATATCCTAGAAGAAATGGATAAATTCCTAGGAATATATAATCTTCGTGGACTAAATAATGAAGAACTGGAAAATCTAAATAGACTGATCAGCAGTGAGGAAATTGAAACAACCACCAAAAACCTCCCAAAAACAAAAGTCCAGGGCCAGATGGCTTCACAATTGAATTCTACCAAATGTTCAAAGAAGATTTAAAACCTATTCTTCTCAAAATCTTCCAAAAAATTGAAGCAGAGGCAATACTTCCTAACACATATTATAAGGCCAATATGACACTGATACCAAAACCTGGCAAGAATATCACACAAAAACAAAACTATAGACCAATATCTCTGATGAATACAGATGCAAAAATCCTAAACAAAATATCAGCAAATAGAATACAGCAATACATCAACAAAATAATACATCATGATCAAATGGGGTTCACTCCTGGGGCACAAGGATGGTTCAACATATGCAAGTCAATCAATGCAATATACCACATTAAAAAAAGAAAGGATAGCCCCACAGGTGTGACTCAGCAGTTGAGTGCTGAACTATGAATCAGGAGGTGATGGCTCAATTCCTGGTCAGGGCACATGCCAGGGTTGTAGGGGCCATAGAGGAGGCAGCCAATCAATGATTCTCTCATCATTAATGTTTCCATCTCTCTCTTTCTCTCCCTTCCTCTCTGAAATCAATTAAAATATATTTTTAAAAGAAAGAATTAAAATCATATGATCTTATCAATAGATGCAGAAAAAGCATTTGATAAGATACAACATCCATTTATGATTAAAACACTCAATAAAATAGGAATAGAAGGAAAGTACCTCAACATAATAAAGGCCATATATAGAAAATGCTCAGGTAATATCATACCAATGGTGAAAAACTGAAAGTTTTCCCCTTATGATCAGGAACAAAACAAGGATGTCCACTCTCACCACTCTTATTCAACATAGTTGTGGAAGTCCTAGCCAGAGCAATAAGGCAGAAGAATAGGGAAGAAAGAAGTAAAACTGTCACTTCTTGCAGATGACATGATTCTTTATAACCAAAGATTCCACCAAAAAATATTAGAAAAAATAAACAAATACAGTCAAGTTACAGGATACAAAATCAATGTACAAAAATCCTTTATCTTCATGTATACTAACAACAAAACTTCAGAAAAAAATTAAACCACACACACAACTCCTTTTGTAATTGCAACCAAAAGAATAAAATACCTAGGAATAAACTTAACAAAAGACATGAAGACCCACATACTGAAAATTACAAAGCATTATTAAAACAGATTGAAAAGATACAACAAAATGGAAAAATATTCCATGTTCATGAGTTGAAATAATCAACATAGTTAAAATGGCCATATTACCCAAAGCAATATATAGATTTAATGCAATCCCCATCAAAATCCCATTGTCATTTTTAAAAGAAATAGAACAAGAAATCATCAGATTTGTGTAGACCATAAAAGACCCAGACTAGTCAAAGCAATCTTAAGAAAAATGAACGAACCTGAAGGTATCATGCTACCTGACTAAAAATAATATTACAGACCTACAATAATCAAAACAGCATGGTATTGACAGAGAAAAACAGCCCAGTGGAACAGAATAGAGAGCCCAAATATAAAATCACATGTATATGGGCAGATAATTTTCAACAAAGGAGCCAGAAACACACAATGGAGTAGATAGTCTCTTCAATAAATTGTGATGGGAAAACTGGAAAGTTACATGTAAAATAGTGAAACTGGATTACAGTTTGTCCCCATGTACAAATTTAATTCAAATGGATTAAAGATCTAAATATAAGACCTGAAACAATAATTAACATTGGTATCAAACTTATGGACCTTGGTCATAGAGGACAATTTATGAACTTGACCCCAAAGGCAAGAGAAGTAAAGGTAAAAATAAATGAATGTGCTATATCAAACTAAAAAAATTCTTTACAGCAAAGGAAACTGACAACAAAACAAAGATGTAGCCAACCAAATGGAAGATGATATTTGCAAACAGTAGCTCTGACAAATATTTAGTTTCCAAAAAATATAAAGAACTCATAAAACTCAACACCAAACAAACAACCCAATCAAAAAATGGGCAGAGGACCTGAACAGACACCTCTTCCAAGAAGACATAAAAACAGCCAATAGATCTATTAAAAAATGTTCAACCTCACTAGCAATTAGGGAAATGCATATTAAAACTACAATGAGATATCATCTCACACCTGTTAGAATGGCTATTATCAACAAGTCAAATAATAACAAATGTTGGAGAGGATGTGAAGAAAATGGAACCCTCATTCACTGCTGAGGAATATAGACTGGTACAACCACTATGAAAAACAGCCTGGAGATTTCTCAAAAGATTAAGAATAGAGCTACCATACAACCTATCAATCCCTCTCCTGAGTATATACTCGAAAACATGTATTTGCAAAGATATATGCACCCTATGTCCATTGCAGCATTTTTCATGGTGGCTAAGACATGGAAACAACCAGTGTCCTGTGATACAGGACTGGATAAAGAGGATGTGGTACATATACACAATGGAATATTACTCAGCCATAAGAAAGGAGGAAATACTATCATTTGCAACAACATGGATGGACTTTGAGAACATTATGCTAAGTGAAATAAATCAGTCAGAAAAAGCCAAGAGTCATATTATTTCATGCTTATGTTGGATATAAAACTGAAACTCATGGACACAAACAGCAGTGTGGTTGTTGCCACAGGGAGGAGGTGGGGGTTGAAGAGGTTCTAATATATGGTGACTGGAGGAGATTTGACTTTGGGTGGTGGGCCCACAGTTCATTATAAATATCTTGTAACATAGGAACCCACACCTGAAACTTGTATGATGATATTAACCAGTGTCACACCAATAAATATAAAATTAAGAAAAATAAAGTCACTATAGAAATGTTAATTTTCTAGATGAGAAAAGAAAAACTGATGGAAGGAAGTTAGCTCAAGCTCACACAGATAGATAGGTTAGGCTCAGAGCCTGAAAGACCTCTTGTCAACCAGGGTCTGGTCTCTCTCAACTATGTTGAAAGGTCTTCTCCTTTTCATAGGTTCAGATTCACATAACTTGCTATTGATTTATGTTAAAGTTCAAATACATTTTCATTTTTATTATCTCCTTTTTTAGTAATCTATATCTATAAAAGGCTAATATGCTAAGTGTCCTTCCCACTGTCCAACTGGTTGCTATAATGTGCACTGACCACCAGTTAGCAAACGGTCAATGCAGGAGCTACCATGATGAGCACAGAGAAATGGTGCCAGGTGGCACCATGGACCTGGCACCGACAAAGCAACACTCAGCTTCTCCCAAGTGGGACACAGGCCCTGCCACCACCATAGAGCGACAGCCCACCAAATCACAGCCAATGCTGCCATGGTGTAACACATGGCACCAGCCCAGCCCAGCCCACAAATGGTGGCTGTGGACGCCAGGTAATGATGTCATGTTTTTGTTGACATTCTGAAGCTAAAATTGTCTACAGAATATGTCTGAAGACCAACTATTGCCACAATGTACCTCTGAAGCTGAAAGAAAGTGACGTCATTGACAGACTATGTCTGAAGAACAATCATAGACAAGTACTACCAATACTGGTAGGAATTGCCTTCATAGAGAAAATGAAGTACCAGTAAATGAGGATGCAATTATTGAACACAGTTGTGGTGGAATGACTGTTACATCTCAATTTTGCCTATCATTAAACTTCTCTGATGAAAAACCATCTGATGGGAAGTTTAGTCAATATTGTAGCAAAGGCAAAGTCGTCCAAATGATATAAATTTTCCAGAATATCTGGCATATGTTTAAAAATTAATGATAAATGAAGATTTTGATAGTAAAAATTTCATGGAAAATATTCATTGTTATATCATGTTGTTATTGGTTATTTATTAATCAATTTATATATTACTTTCATGTATACTTTATTAATTTTCTTTCATCTCTGACACTTCTATTATAGAGAAAGGGAAAAGGTGATATTAAAATATTCCTTCTAATTAATTTCCTTTCAATGTGCATGGATTTATGCACTGGGCCACTAGCTGTAATATAAAAACAAATATATAAAGTCTCTAAAGAAGCTGGTGAAGAAAGAAACAGGAGGAATGAGGTATCTGTGGTCACTTAAAGAATTATAATTTTTCTTTTCTGAAAGTTTGGATTTTATGTGTACAGTTTTCATAAAACTGCCACATCTATTGGCTCAACAAAAAAGAAAACAAATTAAAAGGATAGATTTGAGATTAAAAAAACAAACAACAACAAAAAAAAAAACAAGAAAAAAAACAGTTCATGGAAAATACTCTTCATAAAGTGGAATCCTAGGCAATAAAACGTGCATTTGTTTTCTGAGAATGTTTATCTCACAGTTAGAACCTTAGCACTTGTAATTTTAATCATATGAGATCATTTAGAACTAAACACCTACTGATAATGCACTGAAATTTTTATATTGCACTGAGAATCTAGTTGAAATGCATGTTTTATTTATTTTGACCTTACTCTGATGAAGCTTGTTTTTTTCCTAGCCTTACAGCTGTGATTCGTGCAATGGATGTGAGAACAAATGTCCTCGACTTTGTAAACAAAGCTCAGATCTTCGATGTCACACTAAGTCTTTTCATTTTCATCACAAACAGCATTAAATGTTCAGAAACTATATTACATCAGGCAGCTGGGGCTTTGCTAAAGTTCTTACAGTTGAGAAAGATTACTAACTAGGCCAGAGTTGTTACCATCCTCTATCCTTGTGGGATCTGAGTTTACAAATACCTTTATGATTTGAGAGTAAACCATGGGAGGTCTATAGAGAGCTTCAAGAATTCAGAAATCATGTGAAAAATAAGTATTTTTCTGAGACCAAGGTCCTTAGGTATTTTTTCAGATTTTCAATGGAGTCATGGAGTTCCCCAAAATTTGAGAACCTCTTGGGTTGCACCCATATCTGTCTTTCTGGTTAGTTCTGCCCCCAGAATCCAAAAAGTGGCCTGTCCCTGAGTTATCCAAAGCACACAGAGGAGTACATGTGTCATCCATTCTGTGCTCTGGCTGGAGGTCTCATGCCCACTAGATTATGATGGCCTCACACTGGCCACTAAGACCATTTCTCATATACCACCCAACTCAGTAACTGTCCTGTGTTAGGTTCTCAATAAGTATTTGCTGAATCTACTTGAAGTGAATTAATT
The DNA here is from genome assembly GCA_004026665.1 of Murina feae. Lineage (NCBI taxonomy): Eukaryota > Metazoa > Chordata > Mammalia > Chiroptera > Vespertilionidae > Murina > Murina feae. The sequence goes on along the minus strand of PVJC01019872.1, from coordinate 23,342 downwards.
GAAAAAGGAGATTTATTATGTATAGGCCATATAAGTATATATAAATTGAGGCCCTGAACTGAACCATTGACATGGATGGTGTAATTAGTCACCAGCCCAGAGTCCCAGGGAAAGATGTAGACAGACTGGCACTCAGGCATCCTCTCCTACTTCTGCCTCATTATTTCTCACATGTGAACATCCTTTATAATAAAGAGGGAATATGCAAATTGACCATCACTCCGGTCAATTTGCACCCACAGCTGAGGCTAAGTTCCCATAATGAGCCTTAAGGAGCAATCAGCAGGGACCTGAGGCTGTGCGCCCACCCACCTCCTGCATGGGGCTTGACAGGGGACCTCAGGTCATGCCTTCCACCCGCAGGGCTTGACAGGAGACCTCAGGCTGTTCCCCCTGCCCTGGCACCAGGCCAGAGGAACTCAGGCTGCACCCTTTTCCCTGGTGCCAGGCTGGGGGACCTCAGGCCATGCCCGATGCCCTGGCCCCAGGACAGGGGACCTGGGGCTGTGTCCCCCACCCAGCAGGACTTGACAGGGGCTCTCAAGGTGTGCCCTCTGCCCTGGTGCTGGGCCAGGGGACCTCAGGCTATGCACCCTGCCCTGATGCCAGGCTGGGGGATCACAGGCCACTCCCTCTGCCCAGCAGGGCTCAATGGGAGACTTTAGGCTGTGCCCCCCTGCCTTGGCACCCAGGGGACCTGAGGCTGCACCCCCCCACCTGGCAGGGCTTGACAGGGTGGGACCAGCTGGGTCTGGATCTAGCCCAATGAAGGGGGGCCATCCAGGTTTGGGTCTCGAGTGATTTTGAGTTGCACGTGGGTGGTTGAAGACTTGACTCTGGGTTCCACGATGCACCCCAGACTCTGACAGGAGGAAGATTTTCATATACATTTTACTAATTTTCTTTAATCTTTGACACTTCTATTATAGAGAAAGGACAAATAGCAACATTAAAATATTTCCTCTAATTAATCCCCTTTTAATGTGCATGAATTTCATACACTGGGCCACTAGTTCTGGATAAAATACAACAAAATAATTTTCAATGACATAGTTGAGCTGAAACCAAGAAAGGGAAATCTCCAGCTACAAGAAGTCAGGAAGGTAGCAAAGTCATAGAAGTGAGTAGGAGTGGAAGCCAACCAACTCATGGGACACTCCCTTCATGTCTGGCATCTTGACAGCCTTGTGGGTGCCAAGTGCAGGCTAGAGGCCACAAAGCCGTAGACTTGTGTACTTGCTTAAAATCAAGACTTGGAGGGTTCAGAGGATTCCATCCTTGACCTGGAGAAGCAGGACAGAAGCTGACTATCTGCCTGGGACCTGGATAGCAGGGTCACCTGAGAAAATGGGAGCCCCCCCTGGGCTGCAATGGGGTGGATTTGGGGGGCATGGGAAACCCAGGCTAAGAAATGATCATACAATGGATCCATAGTGAGTGAGAGCTCCTGGGACCCTGTTAGAGACACAAAATCATCTACAAGGATTGTCTATGATGCAGAGCACACAGGGCTGTGCTGGAACATGAGTGCACATCCATTCAATTCCAAGATCTTAAAAATCCTTCAGTCACCTCCGGTGCTCACAGTGTTATATAACTAGACACAGATACATACAATTAAAGCAAACCAGAGCCATGGAAATGTAAACAACTATTTTCTAAATAACTCTTGGATCAATTAAACTACCAAAACTATTACCAAAGAAAATAAAAATTTAAGGAATGCAAATGAAAACAGCTGGCCTTCAGGAATAAGTTTATTTTCTGTTTCATCGTTCTACCTTTCTCCTGCTCTTTCCAACAGAGAACTTGACAATTGGCCACATTGCAGGACTCTGATGGGGACACACCTAAAATTGACCGATGTTAGGCACAGACTGCAGGTCTGAGGCTCTGCACCTCCCCGGCAGAAAGCTGGGGTGCCGTTCCAGCACTGGTTCCTGCCTGGAATCTAGTGTTCCCCCTCTTCTCTCTTCCTCCATTTACAGACACTGCTGTGGCCAGCCCAGCCTAGCCCAGACATTTGTGCAGTGTGTGTTGTCATTCGCTGTTTCCATTCCTCATAGTGCTGGTGGTCATGTAGTATGCCAGGGCTGACTGTCAGATCCTGAACGAGCAATGGATGAACAGATTACTCTGACACACGTTTCTGTCAAAGAGAGGGCTAAGACACTACTTGGCTGGCGCCTCTAAGTAACCCTGTTCACTTTCCTCCTTTGGCTTTTATTGTCATAATAGCTTGAATTAAAATTAACCTTTAGATACAATTAGCAAGGTAAGTATCTTTTGAGAAAGTATATGCTTCTACAAGGTCGGGTATTTAAAGACTAAACATAGAGATTCTAGCAAAACACCCCAGGGGATCGGACTTGTTTGGAAAAGTCAAGGTAGGGGCTGCCACCTTCAGCAAGGTCCTCTCAGAGGCCCCCGACCTTTTGGAGAATCCTCTTTATAGACCTGCCAACCAAGTCCCGTGCTCCCCCACAGTATTATATTTTTTCTAAATTGTATTGGATTTGGGTTTGCATGTTGAAAAGGGTAGAGCAGAACAGGCTTCACTAATTCTGACGAGGAAAAATTAGTGTTCTACATTGTTCATCCCAGTTTTCTTGGTTTGGTATGGTGGGACTTGAGCCCTTGGAGGTCCTGTGGGGAAAGGTGATTGGCTGAAGTCAGGATTCTGTGTCCTGTAGTCCCAGAAAATAATGTGGCCAAGGAGCTAATCTCACTCAAGTTATTTAATTAAGCCTGCAGAATATAGCCAAAGGTATATTCAGAGAAATATGTACCTTCTGTGACAAGAGAGAAAAAAATAAATGAATTAAACAATCAAGAGAAGAGGTTCTAGAAAATGCAAATAAATATTGCCCATTGAAAGTGAAAAGACTGATTCAAAGATTAGAAAAAGTCATAAGTTAAGAAAAAGAAAAAAAATGGTTGATTAATAAGTTAGTGTGGTTTTATTGTTGGTTTTAGGAAACAACCCCAATATACCACACAAACCTCTAGGTAAGCAAGAAAAATGCAAATATGTAATATCTATATCTATATATAAAAGATTAATATGCAAAGTGTCCCCTTGGGAGTTCAACTTGGAGATCTGGAGTTTGATTGCTCACTATGACATACACTGACGACCAGGGGGCAGCGTGGAGCAAAGGCCTGGCCAGCCACTGGGGAAGGAAGGCCTTAACTGGCCTTGATTGTTGGCCAGGCCCAGGGACCCTACCTGTGCATGAATTTCATGCACTGGGCATCTAGTTGGATATAAGAAAGGAAGACAAAGATACAGATAAAACTTGAATTGTGGTGCTAATGAACTAGGAAATCTGTAGAAGTGGATAATTTTGTAAGAAAATATGTTATAGAAAATAACTGGAAGACCTAAATGGAAAAAAATCATTTAGAAAATTTCCAGTTACTGATTTTTAATAAGCTCCTGACTAAGATAGTTTCACAAGTGAATTAGAAAGAATTAGTATGCCATTAATTAGTTCCAGAATACAGAGAAAAATAATTCAATATTATAAAATCTATTTAATTTATTGCATCAATAAGTAAGGAGAAAAATCACAGAAGTCTGTCAATTATTGGTTTAAACATTTTTCAAAAGTCAGTCTGTATTCCTAATTGAAAATAAATATGGAATAAAAACAGAATAGAGATAATTCCTTAAAAGGATAAAAGCATGTATTTCATATCACCAGCTAAACCATTAAGATTAACTATCACTAAAAGCTTCTCAGCAAAGCTAAAATGAGATAAAAGTATTCATTAACACCATTATTATTTAATATTGTTTTAAAACTGCAGCCCAAACATAAAGAGAATAAAAGCAAAGTTTTAAATATTAAAAATAAAAAAATCATTATTTGTATTCTTTGTTAGTATATCACTACTAACATAATTAGGAAGTCCAAAAAGCTTCAACTGGAAGCATTGTAATCAATATGCATGCAATTAAATGACCAGTTAAAAATATAAATACCAATACTTTTATTAGTATAAGAAAAAAGTACAAAATTTTATTCAAATTATTTGCAAGTAAAAAAAAAACACACATATATCAATGTAACTGAAATTGTGTGATACTAATAATAAATTGTATGATACTAATAATAGCTCCAGTCTTGTGGGGAGGTAATCATTAATAAATGATACTGAAAGACCATAGCCTATATAATAGAAACCTAATATGCTAAGAGTCCGGTCGTCTGGTCAGACGTTCAACCAATCAAAATGTAATATGCTAATAATATGCTAAGGCCACTCAACCGTTTGCTATGACATGCACTGACCACCAGGGAGCAGATGCTCCAACCGGTAGGTTAGCTGACTGCTAGGGCCTGGCCAGTCAGGGACTGAATGAGATGGGCCAGACACACCTTGCAGCCCTCCCTCAGTCCCTCTCTGGCTGGCCAACCTCCTGCATCCCTCCCCAGACCCAGTTGTGCACCGGTGGGGTCCCTCAGCCTGGCCTGTGCCTTCTTGTAATCCAGGACCCCTCGGGAGATGTTGGAGAGCCATTTTTGGCCTGATCCCACAGGCCAGGCTGAGGGACCCCACTGCTGCAGCAATTCATGCACCTAGCCTCTAGTTGAAAATAACTTTGGAAGATTAGCAGTGGGTATGAGGAATACAAGAAGAGGTAAAAGGGGTGTACCATCACCAGAGATATATGCTATATAAATGCCAGTGGTAAATGCTATATATTATACAGAATAAAGTAAACAAATCCATAAAGTAGAGAATCTGTGGGGAGAGGTCAGCAGGTGATAAGGGTGGTATTACAAATCAGTGAAATAAAGACCTATTTTCTAACTGTACAATTGGCTGGTTGTCTAGCTAGAAATCAAATTTGACCTCATTCTTCAATTTTCCACCAAAATAAATTCCAGGCGAACCAAAGATTTATACCTTAAAGACTAGAGGAAAATTAAATATGGCTGAGCAAAACCAAGATGAAAATCAAAATAAACAACTAAATATACCAGGAATAAAAAAAACTTCATTAGCAACATTTAAAAAGACAAAACAAAAAGCATAATTAATGATCAAGGTATATACATTTTATTCTAAAAGGGAAAGAAATTAACAAAAATTCTGCTGTAAATAAAATCAATATAAACAACAATACACGTGGGAAAAATATTTGCAAAATATAAGATATGCCTGGCTGGCATGGCTCAGTGGTTTGAACATTGACCTATGAAACAGGAGGTCATGGTTTGATTCCAGGTCAGGCAGGGCACATGCCTGGGTTGTGGGCTCAATCCCCAGTGTGGGGTGGACATGAAGTAACCGATCAATGATTTTCTCTCATCACTGATGTTCCTCTCTCTCTCCCTCTCTCTTCCTCTCCGAAATCAATAAAAATATATTGAAAAAAAGAAAATTTACACATGGTTTACTGGGCCTAAAATAAGCTTTTAATAAATTAATAGGAAGATGAGCATCCAAATAGAGAAATAAGCAAAATATATACAGGTAATTAATAATAGAAGAAGTATCCTATCCAATAAAAGAGTAATATGCAAATTGATCATCACAAGATGGCTGCCCCCATGTGGCCAAAGATGGCCACCACAAGATGGCCAGCAAGGGAGGGCAGTTGGGGGGGACCCAGGCCTACAGGGAAGGGCAGTTGGGAAGGACTCAGACCTGCAGGGGAAGACAGTTGGGGGGGACCCAGGCCTGCAGGGGAGGGCAGTTGGGAGGGACT
>PVJC01019872.1:0-17520 GCA_004026665.1 Murina feae | reverse complement strand
CCTAAATGGGCAGTTGGACATCCCTCAAGGGGTCCCAGATAGGAAAGGGTACAGGTTGGGCTGAGGGACACCACCTCCACTCCCCAGTCCCACTCCATGCACGAATTTCATGCACCGGGCCTCTAGTAAAGGATAATAAATGTGAAAAAAGAAACTGATGATTAATCAAAGAAATACAGATGAAACCTTGAGATATCACTTTCTGCAAAATGGCAAAGATACAAAAGTCTCACAATAGTCAGTGTTGGTGAGGGTGTGTGGAAAGAGGCAAACTCAGCCATGCTGAGGGAGCATAGTAACCTTACAATAAGCAAATTGGCCCACTGTATCAATTAGCATTTTGTATAAACTTTGACCTACTTTGAGGAATCAATCTTCAAAAGGCATCATACTAATACATGTAAGTCATGTATCCTATCTAATAAAGAGGGAATATGCTAATTGACCCTCACACTGTCACAAAGATGGTGGTGCCCACAGCCAATAAGAAGGGAATATGCTAATTGACTACCTCGTCCTCAAAGATGGCAGTGCCTACAGCCACAAGATGGCAGTGCCCAGTCCCCTCAGCCCCCCAGCCACCCAGGTCTGTCCCAAGGGATGACCAAAAGACTGAACAAGCAGACTGTGTGGGGCAACCAGGTCAGCAGGGGGGTTTAGTGAAGGACAACCAAATGACTGAACAAGCAGGCTGAATGGTGTGACCAGGCCAGTGGGGGGGGGGGGCGGGGGTGTGTGCATGAGGGGTGACTAGGGGAGGGTGCAGTTGGGGGTGGCCAGCTCAGCAGAGGAGAGGGGCAGTGAGGGGTGACTAGGCCAGCAGGGGGGCCAGTTGGGCGTGACCAGGTTGGCAGAGGGGGGAAAATTAGGGCCAACCAGGCCAGCAAAAGGAGGTAGTTGGGGGCAACCAGGCCGGTGAAGGGGTGGCAATTAGGGGCGATCAAGCTGGCACACAGAGGCAGTGAGGGGCTATCAGGCCGGCGGTGGGGGAGCAGTTAGGAGTGACCAGGCAGGCAGGCAGGTGAGCGATTAGGAGCCAGTGGTCCAGGATTGTGAGAGGGATGTTGGCAGTCAGACATCCCCTGAGGGGTCCCGGATTGGAGAGTGTGCAGGCTGGGCTGATGGGAATGCCCCTCCACCCCATGCACAAAGTTTGTGCACCGGGCTTCTAGTTGCTAATAATAGTGGAACCCCCCCTCCTGATAGACACACACAAAATCAAAAAGCAAAACTTAGAGACTACAGCTTCTAGTCCAGAATGTAAAGAACTTGGAAGTCATCACTCCCACCCACACAATAAGAAAAAAGCTGAACAAACTTAAAATCAGCAGCTCTTCTTAGATTCATCAGAAACCTGAGATCATAGGACAAACCCACAGATTGGAGAGACAGACTGGCAGACACAGGATCACAGTGCACTGGCGCAGAAACTCACAAGCAGAAACCTCTATAGAAACCAATATTTGGGGAAGAAAATCTACACTATAATTGAGGAGCTGCTGGAGGCTTGGTGGGAACATGTTTGAGAATGAAAAATTCCAAGGGGACTCAGTCTTAGGGGGACCCCACACTTCTGTGAGTTTTACCTCCAGGATACCTACCAGGTTTTCATAGTGAAGTTCAGAAAAATATCCTCCTGTGCTTCTGGCAGAGTGAAGGAAAAGTTGGCATTTCTAAATAAGCAGACTATTCTGTTCTTCTAAGGTCCGCCCTCAGAATAAAGTATTTCACCAGAAACTAACCAACTGTTGCTAGGAATATAAGCGTTAAAGGTACTTCTGGTAGGTCTCAGATGAAAATGAAGAACATGTTATTGGAAACTGGAGGAAAGTGGTTCTCGTTATAAAGTGGCAGAAAACTTGGCTTAACTGTGTTCTGCTGCCTTGTGGCAGTGATGAACTTGTAAGTGATGAACTTGTTGATTTCTAAACAAAGTGCTGAAGGTGAGACGGTTTCCCCTTGTGGCTCATAGAAAAATACAAGAGGTGAAATATAATTTGAAGGAAGAAGCGTTAAACAAAAAGAAACCAGAACTTGAAGATGTGAAAAATTCCCAGGCTATTCATATTGCAAAAAATGAGAAAGCATGAGCTGGAGAGAACACCAACAGGGTAGATGGACAACCACTGCTGAAGAGATTAACTGGGCAACTTGTAGATCCAATTAACTATCTCAGTAGAAATGCCACCAGCTGAGACTGAAAGGAACAGAGAAGGGATGAATGAAGGAAGACTGCTGGGTTTCTGGGATTCTACAGGTAGGAAGTGGGCAGATAGAGCTATTCAGCTGTGAACATGTGCTGTCATGCAAGAAAAGGGAAGAATTATGCCAAAGGCAGTTCAAGGCTGGCTCCACCTTGATGCCAGAGTGTAGGGACTGCCACCCAAGTGAGCATAGGGCAGCGGGGGGGGGGGGGGGGGGGGGGGGGGGGGGGGGGGGGGGGGGGGGGAAGCAGGGAGGAAGTGAGGCTGCTACCCAGTGAACCCAGAACATGAACCAAAGAAGATTACTCTCCAGTCTTAAAATCTAACAGTGAGGCAAACGCATCCACAGTATAGATCCTGGAGGTAAAGCTCATAAAAGTGTGGGTTCCCCCTAAGACTGGGTCTCCCTGGGGTTTTTATCCTGCTAGGTTTAAAATTTGCTTGGTGCATGCGACCCTTTTTTCTTTCTGATTTTTTCCTTTTTAAAGTGAAATGTCAGTACTATGCCTGTTTCACCATTGTATTTTGGAATAATACAATGTATTTGGACTAATATAATATAATGATTTCATATATTCACAGATGTAGGTGACGTTTGCTCTGCCATAAGTCATACACTGAGTCTCATTCATATCCGATTCAGATGATATTTAAAAGAGAGTTTGAACTTAAAGTTGATGTTGGACTGGGTTAAAACTTTTAGGGATTTTGGGGTGGGGTGAATGTATTTTTCATGTGAGAAGGACATGAGTTTTGAGGGTCAGGGGATGGATTCTTATGAGTTAAATTGTGTCTCCCAAGAATTCATATGTTTGAAGCACCTTAATTGAATATAGTGTCATTGCAGATATACTTAACTAGATAGGGTAGGCCCTTAACTCACTATGACCAGTGCCCTTATAAAAAGGGGATATTTGGACACAAGACATGCACACAGGAAAAATACTGTGTGAAGATAAAAATAGCACTAGAAGCAATGCACCTACAAAACAAAGAACACCACAGATTGTCAACAAACCACTAGAAGCTAGGGCAAAGGCATGGGAGAAAGTCTCCCTCCGAACCCTGCTGACTTTCTGGATCTCAGACTTCTAACCTCCAGACCTGTGAAGCAATAAATTAAAAATAAGCTTCTCAGCTTGTGGTACTTGACTACAGAAGCCCTAGAAAACTAATGTAATGATGAAGAGGAATTTATTCAAGAGATGTGAGGCTGGCTCAACATTAGGGAAAGATCAATTAACATAATTTAGCACATCAAAAGGCTTGAAGAAAAATTATATACATGTGGGAAAGCATTTGGTAAAATTCAACAATGATTCATGATAAAAAATACACCTCAGCAAATTAAAAACAAAGGGGTTTTCTTCCTTAATTTGATAAAGAACATCTACACAGAACCTACATTAACATGCTTCATGGAGAGAAAATGGGTATTTTCCTGCTAAGATCAGGAACATGGTAAGGGTGTCCACTCTCACCACTTCTACTCAACACTGTACTGGAAGTCCTAGCTAATGCAATAAAACAAGAAAATGAATAAAATATATACAAATTGAGATATAATAAGTAAAACTGTCTTTGTTCACAGATGATAAAGAAAATCTCAAAGAATCAAAAAAATTTCTGAAAGTAATAAGTGATTATAGTAAAGTTGCAAGATATAATGTTAATATACAAAAGTCAATTACTTTCAATACTACCAATGAACAATTGGAATTTTAAATTAAAACATAATACCATTTACATTAGCATACCATAATGAAATACTTAGGTATAAATTTAACAAAATATGTATAAGATCTTTATGAGGAAAACTATAAAACACTGATAAAAAATAAAAGATCTTTTAAAAAGGTTCTTTTTATAAATAGGAAGATTCAATATTGTCAAAATGTTGGTCCTTCTTAACTTGATTTATAGATTCAAAGCAATATTAATCAAAATCCGAGCAAGTAATTTTGTAGATACTGACAAGCTGATTTTAAAGCTTATAAAAAATGGCAAAAGATCTAGAATAGTCAACACAATATTGAAGAAGAGAGACAGAGGAGTGACATGACCCCACTTTAAGATTTCCTATGAAACTATAGTAATCAAGACCATATGAAGAAGAACAGATAAATAGATCAATGGAATAGAAAAGAGAGCCCAGAAATAGACCCACATAAATACAGTCAACTGATCTTTGACAAAAGAGCAAGGACAGTTCATCAGAGAAAGGATAAACTTCTCAGCAGATGGCACTGGAACAACTGGATATCCACAGGCAAAAAAAAAAAAAAAAAAAAAATCCACGCACAGACCTTTCACAAAAATTAATCCAAAATGGATCATAAATATAATGCAAAGTGTAAAACTATACAACTCCTAAAAGATAACATAGGATAAAGTTAGCCTCTAGGTAATCTTGGATTTGGCGATGTTATTTTATTTACAACATCAAAATTAAGATATAAGAAGCAATTGTGAGTTTTGGGAGAAAATATTTGAAAACACCTATTTTATAAAGTACTTGTTTCCAAAATATACCAAGAACTCTTAAAATTTAACAGTAGGAAAACAAATGACCAAATTTAAAAAATGAGCAGCCCTAGATGGTTGCTCAGTGGTTAGAGCATCAGCTGAGGACTGAAGGGTCGTGGATTCGGTTCTGATCAAGGGCAGGTACCTCGATTGCCCGCTTGATCCCTGGCTCTTGTCAGGGTCAGTGTCAGTGTGGGAGGCAACCAATCAATGTGTCTTTCTCACACTGATGTTTCTCTGTATCTCTTCCCCTTCCTTCCACTCTCTCTAAAAACCATGGGGATGAAATATCCTTGGGTAAGGATTAACAACAACAACAAAAAAGGGCCAAAAAAATATCTGAACAGACACCTCAATAAAGAAGGTCTACAGATGGCAAATAAGCATATGAAAAGTTGTTCACATGGTATGTCATTAGATTTCAAGCCAAATCAACAATGAAACTGCTATACATCTTTCAGAATGGAAAAATTCCAAAACGACTGCTGCACCAAACACTGCTGCATCAAACATGGGAAACTCACTCACTGGTGGTGAGAATGCAAATGGTGTAGCCACTTTGGAAACAGCTTGACAGTTTCTTATAAATTAAACATACTCTTACCACAGATCTAGCAATTGTGCTCCTTTGCATTTACCCAAAGGAGGTGAAAACGTCTGTCTACATAAAAATCTCCATAAAATATTTATAGCAGTTTTACTCATAGTTGCCAAAACTTGAAAGCAGCCAATATGGCCTTCAATAAATAGGTGAACAGATAAATAAACTGTGGCACATACTTACAATGGAATATTATTGAGCAATAAAAACAAATGAGCTATTAAGCCACAAAATACATGAAGGAACTTTAAATGCATTGCTGAGTGAAAAAAATCAATCTGAAAAGGCTGCACACAGTATGATTCTGAGAATATGGAGAACTGAAAAAGGCAAAACTATGGAGACAGTAAAAATTTCAGTGGTTGCCAGCTGTCTGAATGTTGGAGAGGACAAAGAGATGGACAGGTGGGGCATAGGTTTTTTGTTTTTTGTTTGTTTTGTTTTTTAGGGCAGTGAAACAATTCTGTATGAAACTGTAATGGTGGATACCTATCATTACATATGTGCCATATCCATAGAACATTCAACACAAAGAGGGAATTTTGATGTAAATTATTAAATTTAGGTACTATTCTGTCAGTATTGGCTCATCAATTGTAACAAAGGTACCATACTAATGCAAGGTGTCTCACCCTATGATTAATAGAGTAAATGAGGGCAAGAGGGAGGGGTACATGGGAACTCTGTACTTTCTGTTCATTTTCCTATTAAGTTCAATCTGTTCAAAACAATAGTCTATTAATTTTTTAAAGCAACAAAACAAATGAAGTAAATAAGATAATTAAATAACTCTGGACACAATGCAAATGTTTTTCAGTAAGGGACCGTTTTAGTTAAATATTGGTAGAATCACACAGCTGGACACTATGTAATCATTAAGGAGGAATACATGGTTATATTCATCAGTGAAGAATCACCTATTGGATAGATTACATATGGCAGAACTGCTCACATGATATGAGCTGATCTCTTACACAGTCACATCAACCTCTGCTCACTTACAAAGAGCAACGTCTGCCAAGACCTTCAGTGGAATACGCAGGCAGTGGTGAGAGAGGGCAAGAAAATACACCTGTCTGTACACCTCTGAGACCCCAGCACACAGCTGTACAAGGTAGGTATTCAGCAGACACTTCTAAAGTGAAAAACTGATGTAAATTTGTTTGTGTGGTTTTCTGTATGGTTTGAAGTAAAAATAAAACACACACAACATGAAACCATATTATCCTTATAATGGGATGGGAACTAGAAGCTATTTTCACTTTAGAAAAGTCAGCCCATGTACTTCAGGGCTAAAATCATGATTGGCTCTTGACAATGTTTGAAATTCACTGAATCCCCCATTTTATTTGATGAATGTGGGCCCAGTTCTACATGGGTTTTCTTTTGCGCTGCACCTACAAAAATAATTGCCTATTACTTCTCTCCACTATGTGGCAATATTCCATTTCAACCTCTCAAATGTCCTTTTCAGATGAGAATAACGTCTGAAATGGGAATGGCTTATTTTTTTCCTTCCCAGAGCATTCAAAGGAGTTGTTTTCCTTCTTTTCCTGTCACCATCCAGGCCAGATGGTAGATTTACCTCTCCCTTTCTGAATTATGGTGGAAACGTTTCCTTGGAAATAGCAATTTCTTAAACAGAATTAAAAAGCTGAGATTGCATCACCAATACTGCAAAGTATCTATGGGTAAGTGAAAACACAGAGTCCATTTCTCCCAGCGCACACTCTGAATTACAGCACCTCGTGGTCTCCCGGCACAGTGCTCTTAACCATCCGTGATAATGACATTGTTTGGTTTTGTGCGTCAGATAATCAAATTCATATCAAAAATATAAAAGGCATCAAAGCTGACTACAGTTTTACCTACGTTGGGTATGGGGAAGTTTACGTTGGACACACCAACTCAGTCAGTGTCATCCCTTGTCTGTCCTTCTCCCAGGTGCCTGCATCAAGTCCAAATACTTGCCACCTGCTGTGGGGCCCTGTCTCAGAATACACCGGATGTTCAAGGCAGCTCTGAGCATGGGCCTAACAGGGGTGCTCAAGGCCAAGAAACTGTCATGCAGGTGCAAGGTCGCCATAAACCTCACACTGCGCAGATGTGCCCCCTTCTGTAGCCAAAGTATGATTGATGTCACTGTTGGCGACTAGCTTTCTTTGTCTCCGGAGTAGCATACAGGTTACCGGCCAGCTAGTCTGCTAGAGAGAGAGTAGACACAAAGAATGTAGCTCCTATGTGTGTAGGAGAGGAGAGAGCTCAGATGGAGCTGAGAGCCGGCACTGCTCTGATATAAGGCTGAGAGCTCACAGAGAGCTCAGATACAGCCATCATGTTAACCAGCCTGTGTGCGGGGCAGGGGAGACAGGAGAAGCTGCTGAGCCAGAGAGGCTGGAGAGGCAATGGAGGCTGAAGCTCTAAGGGAGAACTCAGGCGCTATTGCCATGTAAACCTGTATGTTTAGGGGCAGCATGTGGCTGCGCAGATAACAACTGGGTACCGAGACTGCTACTACTGTGTAAGATGTATTTACTCGCTGGTGTGTGGCTGCCTATTGGGATTGCTGAGAAGGACTGTCTTGTCTGGTGGCCACTGGCTTCTGCAGTAGACTCATTCTTACTAGTATATACCCACGCCTTCTCATGGCTCCATCTAAGACCCAGCAGTCAAGACAATCCAGTCCCAGGCAGAGTAGCTCGGACTCCACACCTGTCACTAGTGAGCCGAGGATAAAGGAGGAACTTGGACCAAGTTCCCAACAGTTAGTACAGTGGGCAAGATTTGAGAAGGAACCTGCCCTGGCGTAGTCGGGGAGAAATTAGAAGAATACATGGACTCCGAGCAACTCAGAGCAGCAGTGCTGAGCAGGGACCTGCTGGCTCTGACACCTACCCTTCACCATGCCAGGCTCAGGATGCTTCCATATCACCAAAACCATTTTTAAAACATGCAGACACAAAACCCTCACTATGTTGCCAGAAAGGGGGCCCGGCCCTTAGCGGATCTGTCTAGGGCCCTCAGCAGTGTGTGGGTTCTTGACTTGATGCAGAAAAAATTTCACAACACGAGTCCAGGTGACTTTGAGAGTACATTTATTAAACCTGGGGACAGTGAAACAAGGAAGGGCTTAGGATAGAAGAAGCAACAGGAAGGAACTAGGCTGGGCTGCCCTAGCTCACTGGGAAGGTGAAGAAGAAGGGGCCTGGGAGACAGGTTCAAGGGGTTGGCCTGGGCTGAGCTTCTGCTGCCATTGCTCCCCTGGTTGCAAGTCTCGTGGGGACCCTTAGAGTGTAGGAGGTGTGTGCCTGAGAGGGAAGAAAGGTGTGGGCATGCTTCTGGGAGAGAGAGGGAATACTGGATCCTTTGTTTTGAGAGGTTTTAAAGGCTAGGAGTTTAGGGAAGTTCTTAGGAGAGACCTCAATAGCGTATTTGTCAGCTTTTCCAGGTGTGCCCTTTCAGGGTGGTAGTCTCCACTGATAGGTTAGTGCCAGGGTAGGGAGCCATTAGTGATTGCAGCTGGTCCCGGTGTCACCCACCTGGTTTTGCTGCTTTTCTGGGCCTGGAGCTAAAATGCAGCTGAGGCCTAGAGGTTATCTCTAGGGCGGAAAGGTCAAGGGGTCTAAACTGCCAGTGGAGGAAAGGCCGCCCTGGAGCGAGGTGCCATTTTCCTGTTGTTAGGCACTCAGGCTCCAGTGACCTTCCTTATCTGGCTGTAAATTGCTCAGCCACTTTGTGCAGCTAGTTGTCTCAGTTTCCTCATTCTACCTGCCAAGGACTTTACCTAGCTTCTTACTAAGCTGCCTCAAATAAATGCCCAGGTTGCAGGCTCAATCCCTGGTAGAGGGCATACAGGAGGCAACAGATGGATATTTTCTCTTATTAATGTTTCTTTTTTTTAATGTTTTACTCAAATTTTTATTTTTCAAAATTTATCTTTATTATTGAAAGTACTAAAGCTGGTGCACGAAATTCATGTACAAGGGGCGGGTGGGCCCGGTGGGGGGGTGGGGCGGGGGGCTCACACCAGCCTGCACCCTCTCGAAATCCAGGAGTGAGTCTGACTGTTGGTGTAGAGGTTAGAAAATAAACTTGAGAGAGAAAAAAACAAAACAAGAGGCCAATCCAGCAAGGGTGGATCCTGAGGAGCTAGGGTTAACTTTCTGCATGAAGATTCGCCAGGCTAAGGAGGACAGGGAAGAGGGGAGGAAGGAGTGAGAGAGAGAGAGTATAAGAGAGAGAGAGAGAGAGAGAGAGAGAGAGAGAGAGAGAGACCCCCGAGACTCCAGACTCTTTTGTTCTAAAGCACAACACTTTGCTTTCCCCACATTTATCACGTCTAAACACAAACATTGTGTACTTCAAGCAACATGTATTAGGGAAGGAGAATGTAGCCTTAAAGCAAAGGGTGGGGGTGTCAGAAGTAACTCCTCTCATCCCCCAGCTGAAGCTCCTGGGGGCACTGCCTCTGTGAGAATCCACATTTATCTCTTGGCCTGTGGGAGGTTAGGGAGCACAGCATGACCCTGGGAGGGGAAGGTCATGGGGGCTGCACCTGTGGTACTAACCCCACGTTTCATTTCCTCACCTTCCTGAGTCACTTTCCACCCCACCACTGATCCGGTCAATGGGGTCAGAGATCTGCAGCTGGACACCTCCAGGCAGAGAGCACACTGGGACCTGGGTGGCCCCAACGTCCAAGGTCCCTGTGTCCGTGCCCCACACTCACTATCTTCCCACCTGCAGACAGTGGCTAAGGGTATTCCCCCCGCTGCACACCAGACTCAATCTGACTGGGTTTGGGGGAAGATCGGGTAGCTCTGCATCAGGCGGCTCTGCGGCTATCACCTTTGAATTGTGCACTGCTGGGGGAAAAAGAAAAGCCTCCCAAGAAAGAGGTTTTTCAGAAGCCTTCAGAGACTGGGAGGTGGCCTGCCAGGGCCTTCCTTCTCCTGGAAGCCAGCAGCCGGCCCCACCTCCCACCTGCACCCACCTTGGCCTGGCACTGGCCATGTCTGCCACCACCCACCCCTGGTTCCCCACTCCCCATTGGGTGGTGGAGGTTGGCTGGCAGGCCCTAATCAGGCAATCGGGGTGGTCATTGGATGTCATAGTGACTGGTTATTCTGGTTGTTTGGTCACTCCACCATAATAGTCACTTAGGCTTTTGTATATATAGACTAGAAGCTCAGTGCATGAAATTCGTGCACAGAGTGAGAGTGGGGGAGAGGGTGGTGTCCCTCAGCCCAACCTGCACCCTTTCCAATCTGAGACCCCTTGAGGGATGTCTGGTGAGATTCAGCCTAAATGGGCAGTTGGACATCCCTTTCATAATACAAGACTGCTGGCTCCTGACCTCTTGCCTGATGATTGCCCCAAACCATTCCCCTAATAGCCTGAACAATGCCTAACTGCTCCTGTGCTAGCCTGATTTCCTCTAACTGCCCTCCCCCTGCCAGGATGGTCCCCTCCAACTGTCCTCCCCTGGAGGCCTGGGTCCCCCCCAACTGTCCTCCTCTGCCATCCTGCCCCCTGCAGCTGCCCTCCCCTGCAGGCCTGGGTCCCTCCCAACTACCTTCCCCTGCAGGCCTGGGTCCCCCACAACTGTCCTCCCCTGCAGGCCTGGGTCCCTCCCTACTGCCCTCCCTTGCTGGCCATCTTGTGGTGGCCATCTTTGACCACATGAGGGAAGCCATCTTGTGATGGTCAATTTGCATATTACTCTTTTATTAGATAGGACTAGAGGCCCAGTGCATGAATTCATGCATCGGTGGGGTGGCCTGTGGGATCTGGCTTAATCTGGCTCTCTAACATGCCCTGAGGGGTCCCGGATTGCAAGAGGCTGCAGGCCAGGCTGATGGACCCCCTCCCCTCCTGCCAGTGCATGATTAGGCCAGGGAGGAACCACAGGAGGGCTCCAGGGCATGTATGTCCAGCCCTGTCTCACCCAGTCCCAATTGGCGCCAATAGGATCTGATTGGGGCTGATTAGGAGGGGAGGGGTGAGGAAGGTTGGCCAGCTGGGAAGGAAGTGCAGGAGGGCTCCAGGCATGTCCAGACCATCTTGCTCAGTCCAGATCAGCTGGACCCCAGCAGCAAGGTAACCTATGGGTCAGAGCATCTGCCCCCTGGTGGTCAGTGCGAGTCATAGCAACTGGTCGACCTGTCAATTGTCTGTCCCCTGATGGTCGGAGCACATTATAGCAAGTAGTTGAGTGGCCTTAGGATATCATTAGCATATTACACTTTGACTGGTTGAGCAGTTTGATCAGTCATCAGACAACCAGACACTTAGCATATTACACTTTTATTATATAGGATTATAGATATCCCCTCCCTTTTTTCCATTGATCCTTTTTATCCTGCACCCGCCCATCCCAGGCTTTCACCACACTAGTATCTGTGTCCATGGTCCCATTTAATTGATTTTTTTTCTCTCCCTTTCTCTCTCCTTTCCTCTCTCTGAAATAAATAAAAACATATTTCTTAAAAAAAATGCAATTCTAAATTCAAACACTCAAACTCTGTGAGAAATGTTTTTTTGTCACATTTAATATAAACATTTCTCCTGGAATAGTAAATGTCTCATGTTGTTAAAAAAGAATTTTCTACCCACTTGAAAGAAAGAAAAAAGCAAACAATAATTGATTCTGAATCATTGGTAATGTGGGGAAACCCAGATAGTACTAACACTCTCTCTCCCCACTGTCATATCTACTGAGGTAGAAGTGAGAAAAATGTGGATAGAACTGCTCAGTTAATTCAGGTAAAAAACAAACAACAGACAAACAACAACAAAAAATAGGCCACTGACCCAACCAATCACCATTCCTTGAATTCTTTCTGCTTTGACTATCTGATTTTAGCTGGATTTCGCATTAATAGTACAGCTCAAAAACATTTTCTATTAAGCAGATTAGAAACCTAAAGTGTCCTGAAATGGGAGTTGGGAATCTGGGTTCTGGTCTAAATTCTCAATAGCTATTTATCTATATACCTAAAAGGCTAAGCATCTGTTCATCTGACTGGTAACTATGGTGTGCACTGACCCCTAAGAGGCAGACATTCAATGCAGGAGCTGCCATGACATGCACTGGCCATTTAAAAATAAACAGCACCATAGACCGGGTGCTGACAAACCAACACTCGGCTTCCCCCAAGTGGGACACAGGCTCCACCAGCACCCCAGAGTGACACCCCACCAAATCACAGCCAACTATACCAAGACCTCATGGCGCAAAATGCAGCTCACAGCTCAGCCCAGCCCAGGAATGGTGGCTGTAGGCACCGGGTAATGACATCATGTAGCAACACCCGGCTTCCTCTTCCTAGTGACTAGCACCCTTGGAGTTTCTTCAGCCCAGGAACCCGGCTTGCTTTATAGCCAGGTGCAAACATTTTACAGTTTATCCAAATGTTTGTGAAGCATTTTCATGTGCCTCATCTCATTTGATCCTCACAGAAGTCCTGGAGTAGGTAGATAGGAGACTTGGTGGAATCCTATTTTCTTTTTATTAGCAAGCCATGAATAGCAATATTAAAATATTTCTTCTAATTAATTTCCTTTCAAGGTACAAAAATCCATGCACTGGGGCATTAGTTTATAATAAGCTCTAAGGTTCCTTCTAGCTCTAATGTTCTTGGAGTCTATCTTATATAATAAAACTCTAATATGCAAATCAATCGAATGGCAGAACTACTGGTCACTATGACATGCACTGACCACCAGGGGGCAGATGTTCAATTCAGGAGCTGCTTCTTGGTGGTCAGTGAATTCCCACAGCTGGAGCTCTGCTGGGTCAAAAGCTGGGCTCACAGCTGGTGAGGGCAGCAGTGGTGGCTGGAGCCTTTCCCACCTCCGCAGCAATGCTAAGGAGGCAGTTAGAAGTGAGGGGTCCCGGATTGCAAGAGGGATGACTGCTGGTTAAGGCTTGATAGGGCCTAAATTGGCAGTCAGACATCCCCTGAGGGGTCCCAGATTGTGAGAGGGCACAGGCCGGGCTGAGGGACCTCCCCCATCCTCCCTGCAAGAATTTTGTACATCGGGCCTCTAGTGATCATATAAGACTAGGTTCCAAAATTACACCTGCAAGCCAAAACAGTCCAATAGACATATTCTACTTGGCTCATGCACTGCTTTCAGACATCATGGAAGCAATTAACAATATTTGAAACTGAGAGACTTCAACAAAAATCAGAATTTCTGGCTTTTATTTTTTTCATACTGAAGATCTGGAAATGCTAACCCTTCAAGTTTGCCACAATCTCCCCTGTTCTTTAATGTCTTTACAACTTTCAGGTCAAATGTCAGTTGCCATCAGTCAACAAGCTGTGTCACTATTCCTCTTACATTTGATTGAAAAGAAAGTGAAATATTTCATAGCGAAAGCCAAAAAACAAAAGGCAGATCCAAAAAGCTAAATGTGCCATAAAAAATGTGAGAAAGTAATATTCTACATTTCCACATGAAAATATGCTAGGTACCTAATAGGCAAATGAGCATGTTGTCACTGAAAGCACACAACATAGGACATCATTTTGAAATGAGCCACAATAAAAGTTGGCACAGGAAAGATTTGGGATGAAAACGTAATCAAGTGAGAAAAACTATTTTGTTTCTATTTGAAACTATCAGATTTGTTTCTGAATTTGAAGGAAATAGCTGCTGTAAGTGAAAAATGGCTTAAGTGAAAAGTTGTTCAGTACTCACCTCTGATAAATAGTGAGCTTATAACACTGCTTATGAATGTAGCTATAATTATGTCTCTTAAACAGACAGAAATAGCCTTTGGTAAATATAAGTATAATCTGAAACATGGTTGTTCAGAGTATTGAAGAATTGGTTGAAAATTTACAGGACAAATTACATGAAAAAGATAAGTTGTGATATTTTCTATTACAGCTAATGAGAGAATGTAAGCCATATTCATTGGTGAGGTGAAGAGAACTTTGACATGATTGGAAAACTGTTGGACATAGTGCTCATTAAGTAGAAAGCAGCAGGAAATTATTTATTTTGGTGGATTGGGAAAAATTTTAAGGTATATTTTTAGAACCTTTAATGCTGTAATGTAGTAAGCATACCTAAAGGTAGTTCTCCTGCCCTAGCCAGTTTGGCTTGGTGGATAGAGCATCGTCCTACAGACTGAAAGGTCCCAGGTTCGATTCCGGTCAGGGGCATGTACCTTGGTCGCGGGCACATCCCAGTAGGAGGTGTGCAGGAGGCAGCTGATCGATGTTTCTGACTCTCTATCTCTCTCCCTTCCTCTCTGTAAAAAATGAATAATATATATATATATATATATATATATATATATATATATATATATATATTTAAATGTAGTTTTCCTTTGGTGGTAATTTCACACCTATATAACATTCAATAACATTTATAAGAATAATTTAAGTCAGTTCATTAAATCATTCAAGGAAATATTTGCACTAAAAACTTAAAAACAGAACATAGTAACATTATGAATTACATACACTCTTATGGCTTAAACCACGCTAATTCAATGCATGGCTGATTGGACTAGATGTACAATATGGTATCTGGCTATACTATATAATGTCAGGTGGTGGTGCTGTAGTATTTTGTTTTGTTAAAAAGAAAGAAAAAATTGTTCTCTTCATGTAAGCAAAATGCTGATGCTGAAAAGTGTTTCAGAGATTTGGAATTCTTGGATGATGCTGCAACCTATCAAATACTGTGAATACTCTTCTGCTTAGATACTTGCAAGTGGTACACAACTACAGGAACGGGTTGGCAAAGTCATCTGGCATGAATATTTCAGTTCACCTTCCTATATTGAAATCAGTTTTCTGAAATGAAAATGAGAGCCTGAACTCTAGTCCCCAAATTGTAAAGTCTTAATTCCTTTAAATTATGAATTCTTAATTCCTCCAAAATGTTATCTGATTTCAAAGTTTATGAAAATAAATTATCAATGTCTCATTGACATTTCTCATTGCCACATGTGTTCAGACTGCTTCTGACTATGAAGGAGTAGCTTGTATCAGATGAACCTTTCACTGAAAATAGCAACAATTAAACACACACACACACACACACACACACACACACCCCAAAATTAGCTGCTTGAAAGAATTAAAGAGCAACCTGAGTAGCATCAAGCCAGTAGGAAGCAAAAGATATTAGCGAGTCAGACCTTCCCTGCTACCTTCTCCCCTGAGAACTTTTGCTGATTTGCAACACAGGGCACTTGGGCAGCAAGGTAAGCTTCCAGAAGTCTCACAAGGGGTTATTATCAGGGTTTATTTTCCTCTTGGTTTTCAGTTATTTGGTTCTCTCTTCTGGAATGCCTGGTAACTGTTTAAGGTAGTGCTACTTTTTGTGCAGGACATATTTTAAAAGAGCTTAATGATGTTATTTCTATCAAGAAAAACTAATTTCTACATGGCTGCATTTCATTAATCTCTATGGGCATTTCATTGGTCAGATTTAAACAAATATCAAGAAAGAAATGTGCACAGGTAAAAATGAGTCGGCTCTGGAAATTGTGAGTTTCCTATAGTGATAGGAAAGTGTTTGGTCAACCACGCTGGGGAAGTGTTCAGAAAGGACTATTGTACGTGAAGTTGGTTGGGTTAGATCACTTTCAAGATTCCTGTCTAAAATGGATTTTGTGGGTTTATTTCTAACGCAAAGAAAGTACTCTGCTAACGGGAGACAGAGTCCAAACCAACACATCCAAATCCGCCCAATATAGAGTTCAAGTTTCTAAAGGAACATGAAATAGAATATAAATCCATCTGAATCTCTGCTGTGATCAGTAACATAGAAGTTGCAAAAAGTCCCATGAAAAGTCAATGGGAAGAAAGAACTGCATTTACTAGAGTTCATATTAAAAGTATCCTTTGATCCTGGTAAAATGAATCATAAGACAGGGTATTCTAAGTAATGGCAAGAAGAGAATGAAGAAAAAATTGAGAAATATATCACCTTACAACAAAAAAGAATGGTTATTTATAGTTATTGTATGAAAACTAGAGGTTAAGACAAGATTAAAGCCAATACCACTGGTGGAACCACAGAAAGAACCAGGAAGCTAGAGGTCAAATCAGGGGATGCATTAAAGAAAGCCAGCAGAAATCAAGCTTCAGAATCAATGTACCAAAGTCTAGGGAATTTTAGAAATGACCACAGCCTGCCTCAGTCAGGAAGCTTGTTTGTGTCATGGAAGAACCACAGAACTCCCAGCATGCAGGCGCTCTAGCAGCTGGAGGCAGCATGGTGGCCTTTATCCCCCTCAGATCTCTGTACTATGGATGTTGCCACATCCATATTTCTCAGGCCAGTGTACCACTGCTCCCAGGGCTATGCTGGTATGGGACAGGGAGATAGCAAAGCCTCTTAGCACAGCCTATCCAATTTCCAAATTTATAAGAAGGGAGACAGTTTGTTTATTTAATTTTTTTATTATATATATCACTACATATCTAATTTCACAAGCTTATGGAAATGCAATATCTCTCTCTGTCTCTTGTTCTCTCATTCTCTCTTTTTTGCTTCCATCATCCTGTATTCTCCCTATATCCCTTCTCCTGCAGATAAACTAGTGGGCTACTAGTACCTCATATTACTATCATTATTTACAGGATATGTAGATAGACACATACAGGATTACTCTGCTATTGTTTGTCTTGCATTTCCATTCACTCACAGGAAATCCTGCAAGACTGGTGGAGTTCCAACACCTTGTCCTCAATGGCTGCATAATTCCATGACATGCTGGCTCCACAATTTCTAATCTAGTCAACTACTTCTTGTTGAATGTCATTCATTTTATTCCAACTTTTGCCATGACATGTGTGTGTGGTGTGTGTGTGTGTGTGTGTGTGTGTGTGTGTGTGTATATATATATATATATATATATATCTGCAGTTATTTCTATGAGACATATTCCCCAGAGTAAGATGGTTGGGTGAAAGGATACAAAAAATTTTAATAGATATTAACAAATTGCTTTTCAAAAATGCTGTAAGAATTCACTATAATTCTATTAATATAAAACTGGATTTATTTTGGAATAAAACTTGCATGATTACTTGGAAAATATATAAGCCTTCAATGAAACATGGGACTTTGAACCATCCACATGCAAATATTCTCTAGGGAGTGGCTTTTTTCTTCTCTGTCAAGTTTGAGAAGTCCTAGGTTATATGAAGA
>PVJC01019871.1:0-29752 GCA_004026665.1 Murina feae | reverse complement strand
CCTCTCGCAGTCTGGGACCCCTCGGGGGATGTCCACCTGCTGGCCTGGGTGAGGGGCTTTCAGGCTGCCCACAGCTCCCATTGACCCAATGTCCCAGCAAGACTGGCTGGACGCAGGTTTCTAGAGTTTGTTTATCTTCTATAATTGATACACTGTTCCTTTAAGGTGGCCTACTATACCTCGCAGCGTCTATAATGAAACAATTGTTACTTTTACTGGTTAGGCCCGGGCTGCTGTGTCCTTCAGCTCCCGAGGATGCTATGATTGTTATATTGTTTCAAATCTGTGTTTCACTAGAGCCAGTTTAAGTGGAGCGGGTGCAGCTTCACTTTCGCTCCTGCCGCAATGGAAACTGCCGTTTACTCAGGTCCGTGAGTGGCAGCCTCCATGTTGGCTGGGCTAATTTGCATACAGCCACTCTGATTGGCTGGTGGGCGTGGCTTACCCTGTCTCGGAGAAACGGTTAATTTTACTATTTCACTTTTATTAGTTTAGATGACTTTTACAGAGCTGCCTTTAATGGATTTCTACATTTAAACAATGAAATGTGAAGTCAACCTATCAGGAAACGTCTCTAAAACTAGGCCCTTACATACCTGTGCAAATACAGCTATCATCTGAGTTCCTGGGGAGAGTGAAGGTTAATACATAGATTTATTCACTGTTACGCAACCATTCTGCCTTGGCACATTTACTTAAGCTATTATCATAGTTTGGAGCCCTCTCATCATCTATGACTTTTCATTGAAGCTATCTTCCAAGTTATTTTCAAAAATTAATCTTTCACCATCATCTTCTCATATCTTTCCCCATCACTTCCTTGATGGACATTTATAATGTCCATCAGATGGTAAAGTGTTTGAGGACTTTAGCAGTGAATCAGACAGTTCTGGTCTCAAGTCTTGCTCTACCACTCACTAAGTTGTGTAACTTTGGGAAAGTTATTTAACCTCCTTGAAATTCAGCTTTCATTTACTAAGTGGACCATGTGTATAAGGTATCTTCTACATGCATGGAAATCAGCATAAATTCAGTGAAGAGGAAGCAATACAATCCATTAGGCTTCCATGTCTAAGTGAACTGGGCTTACCAATGAAGTTCATTATTTGTCAGTCCGTGGAATGAGGGTAGAATAGATATGATGAGTAAGATATTTCTGATCGGCTTTCCCAGTTAGTAATAAGACAATATTTAGCTTCCCATTTGGCTTTTTCCCCCCATTTGGGACTTTCACATTCTCAGCAAGTAGCCCCAAAAAGGAAGAGTATTGGATGATATGATTCATGAAAGAAATTCCACTCTAGACCCAAACAGGGTGAATTACTTTCCTCTGTTTCTAATAGAAATGTTCAAGAAGTACTTTCTGAAAGTTAGTCAAAGTGATACATGAAACATCTTAATTCCCTTGTTTGGAAAGTGAACAAACCAACTTCTATCTAAATGAAATATTCACTTAAATATTTATTTATTTATTGAGTATAAATTATAGGTTAACATAAAGTGATTATTATGGTTATGACAGTGAACAGCATAGACACAGTCTCTATCCTTGGGTTCTTATGCACTCATTGAGAATATAAACATCAATCTAATCACTTGAAGTATGATAACGGTTATGAAGAAGAGATATATTCCTGGTATCATAATAGCATACAATAGGTGAAAGTAATCTAGTTTATAGGATGAAAGTAGGCTATCCTTTTTATTTTTTAATCCTCATACAAGGGGATATGGGTAGTTTTTTTTTATTGACTTTTAGAGAGAAAGAGAAATACTGATGTGAGAGAAACATTGATTGGCTGCCTCCAAAATGCTCCATGACTGGGGATCAAACCTGCAATCCTTTTCTAAATAAATAAATATATATATATAAATATTCAGAGCAGGAGAGAAAGGGAGAGAGAGACAGAAACATTGATGATAAGAGAGAATCACTGACCTGCTACCTCCTGCGGGCCTCCACTGGGAATTGAGCCTGCAAGCCTGGCATATGCCTGATCAAACCACGAGTTCGTGGTTGATAGGTCAACACTCAACCATTAAGCAATACTGGCCGGGCAAACCAGCAAGCTTTTGGTGTACAGGACCATGCTCCAACCAACCAAGCCACCCAGTCAGGGCTAAGCTATTCTTGTACTTAATGTTATGAATTGAATGTTTGTGTCCTCACTCCACCAAATTCGTATGTTGAAAACCAATCTCCAAATGTGTCTGTACTTGGAGATGGTGCCTGTAAGGAAGTAATTAAGGTTAAAAGAGTGGGGCTCTAATATGATAGGATTAGTGTCCTTATAAGAAAACACCACAGAGCTGAAGCATTCCTTCTCCATCCCTCCCTCTCCCTCTTCCTCTCTCTCTTTGTGCACATGCAACAATGAACAACCATGTGAGGCATAGTGAGAAGGTGGACATCTGCAAGCCAGGAAGAGGACTATCACCAGAGACTAAATCCTGTTGGAACTTTGCTCTGGACTTTACAGCCTCCAAAACTGTGAGAAAAGAAATTTCTGTTGTTTAAGCCATGCAGCCTATGAGTATTTTACTATGGTAGCCAGAGCAGAATATATATATATATATAGAAGTGGAAGAAGAGGGAAGTAACATTTTCTTCTCCTTTCAAAATATAATGGACTTCATCATGTGAAGCTCCTATACATGTGAGGCACTAGACCAATGCTTAGGCTACCTGCACAGGTACGGTAACCTAGGCCTGACTGGTGATCAAGGCCTTCTGGCTGCCAGCCGGGGCCTTCCTTCATTCCACTCTTCCCACTGGTGGTCAGGGCATGTCACAGCGACTGGTCAAACTCCCGGTCAAGTGGAACACTTGAGGAACAATTTGCATATTAGCCTTTTATAATATAGAATGTGCTTCTCTGAAGTAATCTTTGCCACTCCCATAACACTTGGGAGAGAATTTTAAGTTTAGCAAGTGTTACATGCTTGCTGAGCTCATGTCGCAACTATTTTGGCTACAGATCTTTTCAAATCTATAAAATAAAAAAGGTATCATTAAAGCAATAGCAAAATAAATTACCCCAAATCTCCACTGGCTTACAACAATAAGCATATATTTTTAAACTCAAAAGTTTTCAGGTTGTGTTTAGGTTAATCTACACTGGGCTGAGCAGCTCTGGAGGTAAACTGGGTCTAAGGTTATATCAAGGTATGTTCATATATCTCTCATCTACCTGTTCTCTTGGCAAATCACCAGGATGCAAAAGCCAAGCCAAATTAGACAAAGCACATTGAAAGACTCTGTTGAAGTCACATCCATAAACATTCCATTGACAAAAAAAAAAAAATCAAGTTACAAAGCCAGAATAAAAAAGCAGGGAGTATACATCACCTACAGTCAGAGGGTGAAAAATATAAATATTTGCTGAATAATATCTACACATTCTAGACAAATGATCTCTAAGTGGGAAGGAAACTAAGTATGCTATTATGTGCTTGGAATAAAATGGTGAATAAGAGTTTCATGGTCATAGCTCATAGTGTGGAAGATGACAAAGATCAAGAAAGATAGGCGATTACACAAAAATGGTGGCGGAGTAAGTGAATGCTGCATGGATATGCACCCAGGACCAAACTGGAATTACAACCCACAGCCCCTCCCCATGGCCAGTCCCACTCCCAATCAGCCCCCACCACCCCACAACCCCAATGGGCCCCTCCAGTCCAATTGGGAGCAGGGCCCACCAGCCAATTGCCTGGGGCCCCTCCCCCCAGCGGGCCAGCCCTGATCAAGACCTATAGGGGCGGACAGGCCAGCCAGCCAACCTCCCACTGTCTCCTCCTCCTGACAGGCCCAGCCCCAATCCACCCCAATGGGGGCCAGGCCAACTGGACCCTACCCATGCATGAATTCGTGCACTGGGCCTCTAGTTATCAATAAGAAACGGCAGAGGACACCTACAGAATGGCACTTGCCAGCCATAACCCACGTGGAACTACCACCATGCCCCTGCAGTGAGTAGCGCAGTACCTCCCAGCAGGCTCCCAGATATCTACAAGGGAACATGCACTGCCAGAGTGAGCCCCCACACCAGGCCTCCTCACCAGCTCGCTAAGAACCAATATCCTAGGATCTGGCTCCAAGAGCCCTCAGTGAGTGCAAGCCAGACCCACCCCTGACCTGGACCCCAGGACCTTGTGCTGCTACCCAGGTCTAGATATTTGGACTGAGGTGACATTAAAGAAAATTAATCAGGAAAGTAATGTGTTAAAACTCTTAGAATTATGCTCAGATTGGAGGAATAACTGGCAGGATGTGGGTTGGGAGTGGCAGGAAGAGTGCAAGTATAAGATGATAGAGGCCTAAGCCAAAACAGTGGCAGTGGGAATAAAAAGAAATGGTTATTAGCATATCTAAACTAATAAAGGTGTAATATTAAAATTAACCATTTCTTCGGGATGGGTAAGCCATGCCCACCAGCCAATCAGAGCGACTGTATGCAAATTAGCCCAGCCAACATGGAGGCCACCACTCACGGACCTGAGTAAACGGCAGCTTCCATTGCAGCAGGAGTGAAAGTGAAACTGCGGCTGCTCCGCTTATCCTCAAGCAAAACACATGTTTGCAACAAAATAACATTCATAGAATCCTCGGGAGCTGAAGGAAACAGCAGGTCTGGCCTGAGCACTAAGAGTAACATTGTCTCATTATAGACTCCACAAGGTGAAGCAGAGAGGAGGCTTCGTTAGTAGGAGGCCTCAGCTTAAAGGAACAGTGTATCAATTATAGAAGATAAACAAACCCCAGAAACCTGTGTCCAGCCAGTCTTGCTGGGACATTGGGTCAATGGGAGCTGTGGGCAGCCTTAAAGCCTGAAAGCGCCAATCAGCCCGTCACCCACGCTGGCCAAAACTCATTGGGGTAAGGGAGGTTACTGGGGGGCTTGGCCAGCCTGGAGACAGCCATCAGCCCATCACCCAGGCTGGTCAGGCATGCCAGCAGGTGGACATCCCCAGAGGGGTCCCATACTGTGAGAGGGCACAAGCCGGGCTGAGGGACCTCCCGAGTGCACAGAGTAGCTGCAGGATGGAACAGCACAGGACCCAGGACCGGTGAGTGGGAAAGAGGCGGCAGGGTTGGCGACCTGCTTGGTGGCTCCCCAGGCCCTTTGCGGGGCACCGGGGAGCGGGAAAGAGGTGGTAGGGACCAAGGGCCTGCTTGGCGGCTCATCAGGCCCTTTGAGGGGCACTGGGGAGCGGGAAGGAGGCAGTGGGGGTCGGGGGCCTGCTTGGCAGCTTCTCAGGCCCTTTGAGGGGCACCAGGGAGTGAGAAAGAGGTGGTGGGGGCTGGGGGCCTGCTTGGCGGCTCCTCAGGCCCTTTGAAGGGCACCGGAGAGCGGGTAAGATGTGGCAGGGAGTCGGTGGCCTGCTTGGCGGCTGCCCAGGCCCTTTGAGGGGCATTGGGGAGCGGGAAACAGGCAGTGGGGAGTCAGCAGCCTGCTTGATGAGCTTCCCAGGCCCTTTGCGGGGCACCGGGGAGCAGGAAAGCAAGGCTGCAGGGGCTGGGGTCCTGCTTGGCGGCTCCCCAGACCCCTTGGCGGCACTGGGGAGTGGGAAAGAAAGGCAGCAGTGGACTAGTGAGTGGGAAAGAGTCGGTGGCCTGCTTGGTGGCTCCCCAGGCCCTTTGGGGGGCACTGGGGAGCAGGAAAGCAAGCTCTTGTGGGCTGGGGGCCTGCTTGGCGGCTCCCCAGGTCCCTTCCGGGGATCAGAGAACAGGAAAAGGCTGGCCTGACCACAAGGCGGGGTTTTCCCTGCGTTCTGGTGGCTGGAGGAAGATGGGCAGTAGGCAAGCTTGGGAGGCAGGCAGCACCCAGCCCTGGCCACGCTCAAAAAAGAGAACAACATGCAGGGGAGGGCAAGAGTCTGAAAGATCAACATAGAGGGGGTGTCTACTCCAAGCCTCGACAGTGTGCCTGGGGGCAGGCTCCCAGCTGGTAGACACACACAGAAGGACTGCTCCGAGCCTCAGATGTGGCTGGGGGCAAGTCCCCAGAGGCGACACACACACACATACACACACACACACACAAAAGTGGCTGGGCTGAGGAACCCCCACCCTCCCCCCATGCACGAATTTCGTTCACCGAGCCCCTAGTTTATAAATATGATTCACTTATGTTTTTTATTGAATGAACACAAAGGTCAAGTATTTGAGTTGCAAGTGACAGAAACTCAACACCAATTAAATTAATAAAAAACTAGAGCTTTTCAGAAAAAAAATACTTAAGAAACCAGCACAACTCTAAGGACCTCAGTGTTAGGCACACAAAACTGAAATACTGTTTGCATTCTCTTGGTTTCTTTCTTAGTTAACTGAATTCTCTTCTACTCTAGATAAGATTATGTCACATCAAGGAATAACACAGTCACAGAAAGCTCTAAATCACTTTCTTCCAACTACATGTCCCTAAAGGCAAGAAAGTGTCTCTTTCCCTTTTTACAATTATTTAAAAAACTTAAAAGCTCTTGAGGAAGGTTCTCATTGGTCCCAACTTGGGTCACATGTTTACCCCACAACCAATCCAGTGGCCAGGATACTGTAAATCACTCTAATAATGTGCTGACACCTTTATCTGAAGGAATATAATTTGTTATCAGTAGGGGAAATTTGAATCAACCACGAAAGGAATAAAGGACTAGCTGAAGGTGACTAGTTGAGAGTTCTAGCTTGGTGACTAGATTGGTGATGGATTAGCCATAATAGGTGGTACAGGAAGAGAAGGAGGTATGAAGAAGAAAATGTTTTAATATTAAGTTTGAGGTATCTGTGAATCATTCAAAAGGTAATATTCAATAACCATTCATTTTTTTCTTTGCACAAGATTAGAACTATATAGAACATATATGACAACTGCAATTATTTTTGCAATTTCATTATTTAGAAAAAGTCTAAATTTCATTTCTGTATCTGAAATAAAACCATTAAACCCATGGAATTTCTCTTTCCATAGTAAAGACTATTTGAAAATTATGTCCTAGTAGTCTCTAAACATATTTTGGAAGAAATTTGAGCCAATTTGATATTTTAAAAATCTCTTTTGAAATGCATATGGGTCAGCAATTTTTATAAAATAGTAAAACAATGCTGCATCTTAAGTGGAAACAATGCAACAAACACAAGAACTGTTGTCCTGATTTCAATTAGTTACAGAGATTTAGAGGCCTTCCTACTATCTCAGAATATCAGGAGCACTGCTCACTATCAGAAAACCTGGTTGAGTCCATCTTGGACACCAATAGTTCAAATCTTCTGAAATAATTTGCAGGTATCTTAACAAAAACTCCAAGTATTTGAAACTATAGAGGTTGTACTAGGCAGACTTAAACATTTTGACTTTTTAATATCTACAATCATATTCCCTAAGGTGAAATTATGTTTCCTGAAACTTTCCATTTTTTGTATCAATTTGACACTTACAGCAACGGGGAAGAAAAAAAAATATTGAAGATGGGTTTTGCATAGCCACTGAAATCAAAGGTGACAATTACCTTGCTGCAAGAATAAATAATGAGGGTTTTATTAGTCCCAAAGTAATTTTCAAGTTGCATAAAATATTCTTTCTTTCAATACATATGAAAGTACTTTTTTACTCCTCCTTTCCTATACATTTAGTCTTCATAAAATATTCAACACGTTGCTTCCAATGTCTATAAAATGTATCTTTTACTGGAAGAAGGCAAAACCATTTTGCAAAATGATAGGGAGATTACCCAGCATAACTATAATTATCAGGGCTGGGGGTTGGGAGAAAAAGGCACAAAAAGATAGAGAGTGGTTAAGCAATTTAAAGTTTTCTTAAGCTGCACACTGTGTTTTCCTACAGAGGATTTTTAAGGTGAGAAATAGACCTTAAGATCATAGATAGGCCTGAGGCAATAAAAAAAGAAAGGTCAAACATTCTGCAAAAAGGCACTGCTATCTTCAGAACAACAACTTATCAGCCAGTTTGCAGAGCCTCCTTATTTACAGCTATTGGTCCCAAAGGAAGTGCACCTGAGTGTGGACCTCGATTACTTTGTAATGAGTTTGCCAGGAATGATACAGAAAACAAATTTGTAACTGTGTGCCATTCACAGCTCAGAAACCTTAGCAAAGACTCTTTCTTCTGGTAATGAAGAAGGGGGAGATGGGACACAATGGAGAGGGAGAAAAAATGGAAAAAGAAGAAAGGAGGCCTAACAATAAAAAACCACCTTCAGCCCTAGCCGGTTTGACTCAGTGGTTAGAGTATCGACCAGTGGACTGAAGGGTCGTGGGTTCTATTTCAGTCAAGATACATAACTTGATTGCAGGCTCAATCCCTGGGAAGTGACCAATTGATGTGTCTCTCCCACATCTGTTTCTCAATCTGTGTCTCTCCCCCTCCCTTCCACTCTCTCTCAATGGGGGTGAAATAGCCTCACATAAGGATTAACACACATACACACACACAAGCCATCTTCAGTTATCCTATATAATAAAGAGGCAATATGCAAATTGACTGTCACTCCGGTCAGTTTGCACCCATAGCTGAGGCTAAGTTCCCATGATGAGCCTTAAGGAGCAATCAGCAGGGACCTGAGGCTGTGCGCCTACCCACCTCCTGCATGGGACTTGACAGGGGACTTCAGGTCATGCCTTCCACCTGCAGGGCTTGACAGGAGACCTCAGGCTGCTCTCCCCGCCCTGGCACCAGACCAGAGGAACTCAGGCTGCACCCTCTTCCCTGGTACCAGGCCAAGGGACATCAGGCCATGCCCCCCACCCTGGCCCCAGGCCAGGGGACCTGAGGCTGTGCCCCCCACCCAGTGGGACTTGACAGGGACCCTCAAGGTGTGCCCTCCACCCTGGTGCTGGGCCAGGGGACCTCAGGCCATGCCCCCCACTCCAGCACCAGGCCAGGGGACCTCAGGCTGTGCCCCCTGCCCCAGCGCCAGGCTGGGGGATCACAGGCCACTTCCTCCTCCCAGCAAGGCTTGATGGGGAACCTCAGGCCGTGTCCCCCTGCCCTGGAACCCAGGGGACCTGAGGCTGCATCCCCCCACCTGGCAGGGCTTGACAGGGTGGGACCGGCCAGGTCTGGATCTAGCCCAATGAAGGGGGGCTGTCCAGGTTTGGGTCTCAAGCGATTTTGAGGTGCACGTGGGTTGTTGAAGACTTGACTCTGAGTTCCATGGTGCACCCCAGACTCTGACAGGAGGAAGATTTTCATATATGTTTTACTAATTTTCTTTAATCTCTGACACTTCTAGTATAGAGAAAGGGCAAAAAGCAATATTAAAGTATTTCCTCTAATTAATCCCCTTTTAACATGCATGAATTTCATGCACTGGGCCACTAGTGCTACTAATAAGCAGCCGAGACCCTGGAAGACTGAGTTACAAAGTTTACAAGTGTAGTTTGGAAGATTCAGGGATTACCCACCCCAGCTCTAAGGCCTTATTCTAAGGCAACTCCATAAAATGCTTGTTTCTAGCAGGTGGACTTGTAGTCTCACAGATTAGCAACAAAAGGTCAAGGGCTACCCTACGCAACTAGGGTACATATAGTATGCTCATTTACAAGAGCCTATTCTATCCCTCTTAGTGCATAAAAGTGCATACCACAATAAATGAGGAGGGTAGAGAAATAAACTTTATCCAAGAAATGTCAACAAATCTATTATTATAAATATATGTGAACACAGGCAGTCCTAAGGGTACGGTGGACTTGATGTACATTGTTTCGCAGTTACATTGTCATCCCCCATCCTATATAGTATCCTATATTGTAAAGAGGTAATATGCAAATTGACCATCACACCCTCACAGAAGATGGCCACCCCCATGTGGTCACAAGATGGTTGCCTTTATGTGGTCACAAGATAGCCACCCCATGTCATCACAAGATGGCCACCACAAGATGGCCAGCAGGGGAAGGCATTTGGGGGGGACCAGGCCAGCAGGGAAGCAATTAGGCATCAATCAGGTGGGCAGGTGAGTGGTTAGAGGGTGATCAGGCTGGTAGGCAGAGGCAGTTAGGGGCAATCAGGCAGGCAGGCAAGCAAGTGGTTAGGAGCCATCAGTCCCAGATTGTGAGAGGGTGCAGGCTGGGCTGAGGAACACCCCCCCCCCCTTAGGACATAAATTTCATGTACCAGGCCTCTAGTTTATTTATTAAAAAAAAAAGTTCCATCATTTCGACATATGTACATATGTGCTTTAGGTTTTTTATTATTTACTAGAGGTCCGGTGCACAAAATTTGTGCACTGGGGGGGGGGGGGAGGATTCCCTCAGCCCGGCCTGTGACCTCTCACAGTCTGGGACTCCTCCGGGATGTCCACCTGCTGACTTAGGCCCACTCCCTGGGCAATCAGGGGTAAGCTAGCAGTCAGACATCCCTCTGGCAGCCCAAGAGCCCTCGGGGGATGTCCCCTTGCCAGCAGGGAGCAGGCCTAAGCTGCAGTTGGACATCCTTAGTGCTGCTGAGGAGGCGGGAGTGGCTCCCACCACCACCGCTGTACTGACAACCGTCACCCTGGCTTGTGGCTGAGCAGAGCTCCCCCTCTGGGAGTGCACTGACCACCAGGGGGCAGCTCCTGCATTGAGTATCTGCCCCCTGGTGGTCAGTGTGTGTCATAGTGACCAGTCATTCCCAGTTGTTCTGCTGTTAGGATCAATTTGCATAATTCCCTTTTATTATATAGGATAGAGGCCTGGTGCATGGGTGGGGGCCGGCTGGTTTGCCTGAAGGGTGTCCTGGATCAGGGTAGGGGTCCCACTGGGGTTCCTGGCCAGCCTGGATGAGGGGCTGATAGCCGTTTCTAGGCGGGCCACAGCCGCAGGCTGGAAGCAGGTATCTGGGATTTATTTATCTTCTATAATTGAAACTTTGTAGCCTTCAGGAGAGGTGAGAGCCAGCAGAGCAGGCGGCTTGGCTTCTTCCATTGCTGGGTGCAACCCAAGCCTCCTGCTCACTCCAGCTCTGTGGCCACCGCCATCTTAGTTAGGTTAATTTGCATATATATCCTGATTGGCTGGTGGGCATGCCTTGTGAGTATAGTGGAGGTATGGTCAATTTGCATATTTCTCTTTTATTAGATTAGATTTACCAAAAGTAAAGATCAGGAATCGTTTGTTTTTTTTTTAGTTTTTTTTTACTGTTTCACTTCATTACTGCTGTGTATGTGCTCCATGTGAGTGACGTGGGTGCTTATGTAGATGGATTCCAACTTATGGCAAAAATTGCATTACATCATGCCATAGGAATAGATCTCAGACATAACCCGAGGACCTACTGTAGAAGTAGCAGAGGTAATCTTTATCTTTTAATGAAGTAGTTTTTCAAAAACAGAATTACACAAAGTGCTCCTCTGTTTTTGTCAATATGCTGCCAGGTTTTGAAATACTATTTTTCATCCAAACGATAAAAATCTTGACAAGTAAGCAACAGAAAATTACTAATACACTTGCAGCTGCATTTCAATCTACACATATTCTTTAAACAAACAACCAAAGAATAGCCTGGCCTACCAAAATTATTGCACCATCTGGGCATCAACTTCAAGATAATTAAAAAACCGAATTTTATATTTCCGTTGAAATTTTTTGACAAGTATTCAAATTAAAAAAATGAAAATTCAGATGAGAAGATGGAGTAAAAACCTACATATGAATTTCAAGAGTTGAAAATCTAGAAAAGGCTTCTTTCTAACTTCACACTTGATATTAACAAAACAAACAAAGAATCTTCAGTTCTTCTATTTCTAAAAAATGTAAGTGTGTATGGAGAGGGAGGGGAAAGAATTTGATGTCAGAAGTCTCTGGTCTAAACTTCTAAAATCATTAAAAGGAAGTTCTCTAATAACAGAATTAAAATCAACAAAATGAAATCTGAGAAATACCTCAACAATTATCTCTATATATAAAAAGCCAGTGACTATGATGGTCGGTCACTATGATGCCCACTGTGACCAGGGAACTAGCCTGATCAGGGGGTGGGGCTAGCTGGCCAACCTCAAGGCCCCTCCCCGATGCCGGCCTGCCCCTGATCGGACTCTCCCACCCTGATCAAGAGTGGGGCCAGCTGGCCAAACAACCCCTCCCTCCGCCCCGAGCCAGTCGTGCCCCCAATCCACCCTCTCCACCATGATAGGCCTGCAGCCCCTCCCCCTCACTGGCCACACCCCTGATGGGCCCCCACCACTCTGATCAGCCCACAGCCCATCCCCCTGGCCAGTCCCACCCCTGATCGCCCCCCACATCAATAGGGGGCAGGGGTGGCCAGCAACCATGCATGGCCCCTTCCCCAGGCCACTGGCCCCCAATCAGCACCCCCACCCCATTCAGGGGCAGGGACAGCCAGATCATCCACAGTGCCTCCTCATGGCCAGCCCCACCCCTAATTAGCGTCCCAACCCCAATCAGGGGTGGGGCCCACTGGCAAATCACCTTCAGCCCCTTCCCCCACCCAGCCCGGCCCTGATTGGGGTTGGCTGGACCCACCTGTGCATGAATTCGTGCATTGGGCCTCTAGTAAAATATATTTTTATATAACTAAAGATCAAAAAAGAAATAACAATGAAAAATAGAAAGTATGTGGAACTTAATGTAAATGGGAGAAAATAAAATTAAGAGTCTATTTATAAAGTCTAATATCAGACAAGAATAGTTTTGAAATCAATAATGTGATAGTCTGCTTTAAAGATATTAGAAAAATAAGGGCAAACAAAAAACAAAATATATCGAAGAAAATAAAAAAATTAGAAAAAATAAATTAAATAAAAGAAACAATGAAGTCAATTAAACCAAAATTTGACCCTTTTTTAAATGTTATTTTTAATTTTTTTAAGCCCAGCCATGTGGCTCGATGGTTGAGCATAGACCTATGAATCAAGAGGGCAGGCTCGATTCCCCGTATGGGGCATGCAAGAGGCAGCCCATCAATGTTTCTCTCATTGATGTTTCTATCTCTCTACCCTTCTCCCTTCCTTACTCTCCAAAATCAGTAAAAACATATTTTAAAAGATTTTTTAATATTTATTGTTGAGAGTACTACAGATGTATCCCCTTCTTTACTCCATTGCCCCCCTCCACCCAGTCCCCACCCTAACCCAGGCCTTCACTACCCTATAGTCTCTGTCCCTGAGCAATGCATATATGCATATAACTTCTTTAATTAATCTCTTCTTGCTTCCCTCTGAGATTTGTCAGTCTGTTCCATGTTTCCATGTCTCTGGTTCTATTTTATTCATCAATTTGTTTTGTTCATTAGGTTACATATATATGTGTGATATGTTAACTAACCTGATTGTGGTAATCATTTCACAATGCATATGTAGACCTTAAGTATATAAAATTGTCATTTATCAATCCCACTACAATAAAGCTAGAGAAAAAAAGAAATGGAGTACTGATACCTGCTATAAAATGAATGAAGCTTGAAATATTATGCAAAGTGAAAGAAATCAGTCACAAAAGACCACATATTGTATGAATCCATTTATATAAAATATCCACAATAAAGAAATACACATAAATGGAAAATAAATTAGTGACTGCCAAAGGCTTAGAGGTGTTGGGAAGAATGGAAAGTAACTGATAATTAATACAGTGTTTGTTTGAGTGGATTACACAAATGTTTTAAAGTTATATTATGGTGATGGTTGCACAATTCTATGAAAATGCTAAAAATTATTAAACTGTACTATTTATATGAATGAATTTCAGGGATGTGAATTATATCTGAATAAATATGTTAAAATAAAAATAGAAAACACTTCTAAGGAATTGACAATTAAGACAGAAAACTGAAAAAATACCCCATAGTATAACACATATGCTAGAGCTAGAAAGATAGGAACCTCTCTAATCCAGGCCTATAGTCCAGAATTGGGCTAAACTACTCTTGGCCTTTATGTGGGGTAGGGGGAACCCTCTAATGATGATATACCATGGCTTTGTAGTTAGAACCAGATTTAATTCCCCACTCTGCCAAGTACTTGCATTAAGACTATGGCCTCATTTTATTCATCTATAAAATAAAAAATTATAAAAAAACATAATTTTCAGTACGTAAGAGGCTTTGAAAGAATATATGTAAAGGTTCTAGTACTGTTCCTTATGCATAGGAGAAATTCAACAAATCAAAGCATTTATTATTGTTATTACATTCAAAACTTTGCTGAATACTACTAATTACCCAGCTACAATATTAATATTCTATTTTAGGATGGAGATGATACCAACATACTCTGAGATTATGTACAATAAGAATTCTAATCTTACTGCAAACCATACAACCTAAATTGAACTTCAGCTAACAACTTTTAAAAACTATTTGAAAGGTGTGTGTGTTTTTTTAATCCCATATACCACCTGCTCACAAATTCAGCCCCCTCTGTAGCTTCTCATTAGGAAGAATGCCAAAACAACAAGCTAGAAAAAAATGTTGCAAAAATGAGTACCGTCATAACATACCTCTCAGAATCACTGAAAATCAACAAGCATAATTCCATAGTTCATGGGAAATGCCAGAAAAAAAAGCATATTTCCTCAGGCTATACCCACATAAGTTCTGGGGAAAGGTAATAGGAATAAAGAAAGACCATCCTTTCAATATTAAAGTTCATTAGTTAATCACAGAAAGATTGTCAAATGTGAATGCAAAGTATTTCATAAACCTTTACCTATCACACTGTTGCTTTTCCAAAATATTCCAGAAAACATAGGTAAACATTTTTCTAATTAGAAGTATAAATAAACAAACATATAAATAAACAAACACATTAATAAATAAAATAAATAAATCCCCCAAATCAACCATGCAGAGAAAAATCTTTGCTAATATTTTGGGGTAATCTCTTCATATATTTTTCTATGAATATTCATATTTTTAGGTGTTTGAGGTCGAATTATATATAAAGTGTCACAACTGATTTTGCTTCATACAGGGTGGGTTAAATAATACGTTAATAGAATAAATACTTGTTGCTGCACAATAAATTAACTCAAAACTTAAATGCTTCAAACAACAAATATTTATTGTCTCACAGCTTCTATGAGTTTCTGAGATGAACCCTTTCTACCTTGGGTTCTTACTAAGTGACAATATTTTTTATCTTTTTTAAGCCCTGTTCTTTCATTGAGAGGATTGGTGAAACACACCCTTAAAATCCTCAGAGGGCCTATTGTCTAATTTAGCACTCTGATATTCAATCTTTCTTAGGTCTGAACAAAGGATTTTACTGGTACAATCACATCCTCAGTTTCATCTCAGGGATTCCCTGGATTTTCTGAGACTACCTTAGCTTTTTCTCTTTACCTGGAAGAATTAATTTTAGAATCATATGTCACTTAGAAAAGCTGAGAAATTTTGAACCATTGGGTCCTGGCTCCTTCGTGTCTAACAGTTCTTCCTTTAGTTTATCTCTCCGTTCTCACATTTTACTATAAGCAGCAAGAAGTAAGCAGGCAGCGCCTACAACATTCTGCCTAGAAATTTCCTTAGCTACATCATTCAGTTTCACTTAGTGCATTTTCTACTTTTTACATAACTGCAATGACAGTTTTGCTAAATGTTCCATCACTACATGAAAAGAATCCTCTTTCCTCTAGTTTCCAATAAGATTATTTTCACTTTCCTTTATGCTTTCAACTAAATTCCTCTAAAAGGTAGACTTGTTTCTACAGTTTCTTCAGTGCTATACAAGATTTACTGACACTCTAGCTAAAACACTGTAATAATAGAAGAGAGGAGATGAAGAGGTCCAGCCCAGCATGAGTACATAAATCTTTCAACACTTCATTAATGCCCACGGCATTCAGCTGAACAAAAAGAAAGGAGTAAATATCATGACATAAAATATAATCTAACCCAGACTCGCCTTAATAAAGACTAAAATGAAGCCTGAATAAAAACCTGAGGAAAGACAGCATTTGGAGGTGCTTCCTCTGTCAGGATTCCCAATACCACCCCCAGGTTTGGTAGTTCACTAAGCAGATGCAGGGGACTCAGAAGATAAACTCACAGTTACAGTTTATTGCACAGAAAAGACAAAGCAAAATTGGCAAAGGGAAAAAATGGCACATGGGATGAAGTCTTGAGTAAACCAAGCACAAGCTTCCAACTGTGGTCTCACAGTGATGTCACACAGGAAATGATTCTTTCACCAATGAATTATAGCAACAACAGAAATTTTATCTACCACCAAAGCTCATCTAAGCCTGGGTACCTAGGATTTTGGGGGTTGATTATCATTGAAACACCAGACCCCGAGAAGGAAAGAAGATTTTCATCACAAACTATCTAGACAAGCTAGTGCTGTGTTCTCTGCTGGTACCAAGCATGTAAAACATTCTTACCAGAAGAGTCCAAGAGTATTCTCAGAGCTGGCCAAGAGTCAGTCACAAAAACAGGCCCTTCTTGGTAATATGCAAGGTTTAAGAAACTCATAAGTGAGTTAATTCTGTCTTGCACAAGTCCTAAGTTAGAGGGGCCTGGTAAACATCTTGGGCTTTCCATAGATCTGTCCTTACAGAGCATGTAACTAGGTTCATATAAATTCAAGATATTTAATCAGTATTTAAACTGATACTGGATGAAAAATCATCTCTTTGGATGACAAAATCAAAGCTAAGAGTTTCTACACTGTATCATTCACAATGTCCAGCTTACAATAAAACATTACTAGTTACACAAAGTAACACAAAGAGAAATGCAGTCAAGAGAACAACACTAAGAGAGCCAAATTTAGAGAAAAACTAAAAATAAAGAAATAAAGCAAAGAAGCTAATCTATATAAATAAAAATGTAAATGTCTGTTTGTTCAAAATCTCAAATCTCCGAAAGTTCTTCACCGATTGCTTTGAAAATTTGCCACAACGTTGCATTCGAATACATGTGTGTTTTTATATACCTACATTATATAGATGTCACACCTGTAACAGGTAAAAACATGCTTTTTTTGAAAAACAGCACCATCTGTTGGATGTAAAAGCAACACACACTACGAACTTAACAATATTATTCAGTCTAACATTCAAAGCCAGGCAATTACATACAAGTCCGTCGACACTGTTGTGGAAGCAGACGAAGCAGTTAATTATTTTAGAATTTTAGGATTCACTGGATCTGCCAGGGATGCCACTGCACATACTGCAATTGAAAATCGGTGTGCCGATTATCATGTTGCAAAGTATCAACCAGCACGAGGCTGGGCCTTGGACTGAGGCTGGGCTG
Source organism: Murina feae (assembly GCA_004026665.1). NCBI lineage: Eukaryota > Metazoa > Chordata > Mammalia > Chiroptera > Vespertilionidae > Murina > Murina feae. The sequence continues at coordinate 12,536 of PVJC01019871.1, read as the reverse complement.
GGGCTCGGGGCGTGGGCGGTCGCCGCGGTCCGCCCCACGCCAGTGGCCGAGGGCTCGTGGGGAGGGTGGCAGGCGAGGGCAGGAGAGCTTCCTCGGCTCCTTTTTTCCTCCAGCTTTTGGGCGGCTAGGCAAGGGCCCCTGCCGGCAGGAGTTGGGAGCGGCTGGGCTGCTTCAGACACAGGGCGCAGGGCGTGGGCCACCGGTGGGGAGCAGGGGTGCAGGTTGGCGCTGGGGGGCCTGGGCTGCAGAGGCGCACATGTGCGAGACCAGACTAGCCAGGCAGGGCGGGGGCGGTGGCATGCCAGGGTAAGCGGCCAGAGAGGGCACATTGTATACCCACAAGCATTGTGTAATTAAACATACTAGAAATGTGAACTTTCTCTTTTCTTTCTTCTCCATTTAACCAGACTGAGTCACAGCAATGCATGCCGGGTACAGCTACCGTGTTTCCCTGAAAGTAAGATATCCCCCGAAAATAAGACCTACTTACAGTTTTGCCTCTCGCTGAAATATGAGGCATCCCCCCAAAATAAGACCTCCCTGAAAATAATATCTCCCCGATAAGGCCTCTCTGATAATAAGCCCCCCCAAACATAAGGCCTCCCCGATAATAAGGCCCCCCAAAACTACTGTAACTTGACTCTGGGCCATAGCGGTAGGGCACCGTCGCTCAGCTCACTGTTGGCCACAGCGTAGCCGGAGCAGACAGGAAGTGTGAGGTCTCTTTTAATCAGAGAGCCCGCGCTGCCGCCAGAACAAGCTGCCGCTTGCTGCTCGCTCTGCCCTGACGAAGTCTGGCTGATTCACAATTAGACAGTGAGTCGCGCGGGGCAGTTGTCGGGCACATTGTGTGGACACACAGGTAATAAATTTCTTTTTTTTGTTGTTCAACAATAAATGTGTACAGTATTCTTCTTCATGGAAAAATAAGACATCCCCTGAAAATAAGACCTAGTGCATCTTTGGGAGCAAAAATTAATATAAGACATTGTCTTATTTTCAGGGAAACAGGGTAGTAGAGAAAATAAAATAGAATGATAAATATATACATTAACGTGTGTATATACATTAATATGTACTTATATACCTTAACATGTGCATATATTAACATGTATGTGTATTCATGTCAAATGTCTAGTATGAAATTAAAGAAAATTTCTGTCCTAGTTTAGTTCAATTTTATTTTTGTAAACATATTTTTATTGATTTCAGAGAGGGAGAAGGAGAGGGAGATAGAAACATCAAAGATGAGAGAGAATCATTGATTGGCTGCCTCCTGAACACCCCACACTGAGGATCGAGCCCGCAGCTCAGGCATGTGCGTGACCGGGATCTGAACCAGTGACCTCTTGGTTCCTGGGTGGATGCTCAACCGCTGAGCCACACCTGGCTGGGCTAGTTCAATTTTAAAAGCCCATTACAAATTCAGCTAAAACCTCTACCTCCATTATACTATTAATTTCCCAGAAATCAAATCATGTCAGTCTCCTACCTAAATCTCCTTAATAGTTTTTCAATGCACATAAAATGAAACACAAAGCCTTTATTATTCTCTATACTGCATGACCTAGTACCTGTCTACTTTTCTGGTTTCCTCTTTTGCCACTCTTTCATCTATAATGCATTCTCCTCTTTTCAGTTACTATAACAAGCGTCTTCTGAGTACCAAAAATGTCAGGGGGAATACTTTGTAAAGAATATGGTTGTCTAACCACTATGCTGCACAATTGAAGCTAATTAATACAAAATAATATTGCATGTAAACTAAAATTGAAAAATAATTGTTTAAAAAGAACTTTTTCCACACTGGCTCCATTCCTGCCTTCTCATGGATGCCTCCTTATCTTTCAGATCTCAGTTTAAAGGTTATCTCATCACAGAAGTCTTTCCTAAATACCCTAAAAGCTTCCATAAAATTTCTGTCACTGAATTCTGTTCCCTTCATAGTCCTTCTCACATCCTGCAATTGTACATGTGTTTATTAACTTCTGATTGACTTTCTATCACCAGATAAAGCTCCTTAAAAATAGAAACTAGGGAGAAACCAAGATGGCAGCATAGGTGAACACCGGAATTGCTGCTGGGCACAACGAAAAGAAAAAACGGACACCACCCAGACACACAGGACGGCTGGCTAAGTGAAAATTCTACAACTAGAAAGAGACTGAGATGCAGAGGAGGTGCGGAAATAAAATGCAGAGGAACAGAGGCGTGCGTGAAGGGGCTCGCGGAAAGGGCTGGCAGCATTTTGTTCCGGAGGGAGGCACAAGTTCCCAAAGGCTCTGAACTCCAGTTCCAGGTGAGTTTCTGGGGACTCAGAATCATACGGGGAGGAGCTGGACTGTCTGGCACCGTCTGGCACCAGGAGGATCTTCAGAGCGGCTTTCTCTCGGTGGTGCCGAGGGACACTGTGACTCAGTACCTCTTAGGGCAGGGCTGAGAATCAGCCATAGCTAGTTGCTCCACCCTACAGACTCCCCAAGACCCCGCCCCACCCAAGCTGCCCGCTGAGGCTTTTGCATATAAAAGGCTGGGAAGCCCCAGCCAGAAGCTAAAATAGCACCTCCTTGGAGTTCCAAGAGACTGTGTACCCAGTGGTCAGAGCAGGACCACCCAGTCTACAACTCCTCAGACTCATAAGAGACACACTCAGAGGGCAGACTTAGTGGGCACCAAAGCCCCACTGAAGCAAGTCTTGCCCCATAAGGGTGTCTCCAGCATAGAAGTTCTCCCACCATAGACACAGCTGATTAAAGCCACTCTGTCAATACAGGGAAGCAGCCAAAATGCAGAGACAAAGAAACAGGTCACAAATGACAGAAATGGAGGAAAGCAAATGACTGGATATAGAGTTCAAAGCCACAGTTATAAGGCTTTTCAAGAATATTCTAGAGGCTGCTGATAAATTTAGTGAGACCCTCGAGGATATGAAAAAGGACCAGCTAGAAATTAAGCATACACTGACTGAAATAAAGAATAATATACAGCCCTAACTGATTTGGCTCAGTGGATAGAGCGTCAGCCTGTGGACTGAGAGGTCCCAGGTTCGATTCTGGTCAAGGGCATGTACCTGGGTTGCGGGCACATCCCCAGTAGGGAGTGTGCAGGAGGCAGCTGATCAATGTTTCTCTCTCATCAATGTTTCTAACTCTCTATCCCTCTCTCTGCAAAAAATCAATAAAATATATTTAAAAAAAGAATAATATACAGAGATCCAACAACAGATGAGAGGATCGCAATAATCAAGTCAAAGATATGAAATATGAAGAAGCAAAACCCACCCAGCCGGAAAAGCCAAAAGAAAAAATAATCCAAAAATATGAAGATAGTGTAAGGAGTCTCTGGGACAACTTCAAGCATACCAACATCAGAATTATAGGGGTGCCAGAAGAAGAGAGAGAACAAGATATAGAAAATGTATTTGAACAAATAATGACAGAAAACTTCCCCTAACTGGTGAAAGAAATGGACTTGCAAGTCCAGGAAGCGCAGAGAACCCCAAACAAAAGGAATCTAAGGAGGACCACACCAAGACACATCGTAATTAAAATGCCAAGGGCGAAAGACAAGGACAGAATCTTAAAAGCAGCAAGAGAAAAGCCGTTAGTTACCTACAAGGGGGCACCCATACGACTGTCAGCTGATTTCTCAACAGAAACTTTGCAGGCCAGAAGGGAGTGGCAAGAAATATTCAAAACGATGAATAGCAAGAACCTACAACCAAGATTACTTTACCCAGCAAAGCTATCATTCAAAATTGAAGGTCAGATAAAGTGCTTCACAGACAAGAAAAAGCTAAAAGAGTTCATCACCACCCAACCAGTATTATATGAAATGCTGAAAGGTATCTTTTGAGAAGAGGAAGAAGAAGAAAAAGTAAAGATAAAAATTGTGAACAACAAATAAGTATCTATCAACAAGGGAACCTAAAAATCAAGTGAATAAAAAAAGTCTGATGAAGAGAATAAACTGGTGAATACAATAGAATCAGAGGCATATAAAGGGAGTGGAATGACAATTCACAGGGGGAAAGGGGTATTGGGGTGTGGGAAGAGACTGGACAAAAATCGTACACCTATGGATGAGGACAGTGGGGGTGGGGATAAGGGCAGTGGATGGGGTGGGAACTGGGAGGAGGGGAGCTATGGGGAGAAAAAAGAGAAACAAATGTAATAATATGAACAATAAAGATTAAAAAAAGTAGAAACCATATCTTTTTTGTTCACTCATGTATACTACCTGCTTGTCATTATGTATGAAACCCAGAATGTACTCAATTAATATGTGTTAAGTAAATGGCATATGTAAATAGCTACAAAACAAAAGGATCCCAGTAAATTTTCTCTTTATGAAATTATTGCAGTGCTGATAAAATGTACATGCCCAAGGCATCATGGCTATGTTCTCCTGAATAACTTTCATCATTTATCTTCCCTTTCTTTACATGCAAGTATCACATCTTAAAATAGCAAGAGAACAGTTGGAGAGGATTCCTTCAGTAGAAGACATTGCTTCAGTGGAGCCAAGTTTATGCATTAGCAATAGTTCTCACAGATTGGTAATGGGGAAAAAGTTGCCCACTTATATGCATAATAGAAAAAACAATTACACGGTTTCTTAATAGAGAATAAAATAAAGTAAAAACCAGAAAAACACAAAATCTACAAGCCAAAATTGGTGGTTACTGAATAAAAATATGCATGCTTAAAGTGGGATCAAAATATAGACTATATATAAGAACAAAAGCAACTAAACTTTAAAGAATAGCCAAATGGCTGTTTGTGGAGTAAAAAGAAACCCAATAGATGGTCCTCTAATTATTATAAATCACTCATAGAGATGAGTAGAAAACCACTGAAAAGAAAAAGAAAGGTAGATGTTTCACAAACTTCACTGGCAAGAATTATATCTGACCTTTTTGTATTTGTTTGGTATATATCTCGATCTTTTTTCCTTACCCCAGGTCTTTATCATGCTTCACCTCAACTGTTAAAATATTCTCATTACTGATCTCTAAAATAAAAGGCTTACCCAGCTACATACATCAAACTTCACAACTGCCTCAATGGCAATTTTCCTGGTAAAAAATAGAAGAGGAATGTGATTCAAATTCAATAGACATAGACATAAAACAGCTCTAAATCAGGTACTTGCTCATCTCCTTAAATTGAACAAATAATTTAATATATTGTATTATAATCTCTCATTTTTTTGTGATAATATTCATTTCATATGGTTACACTAAGAAGAAATTATTAGTGCATATGTAAAATCCTTAATCACCTTAAAGCACTCTATCATTATTTGTTGCATGAATGAACATAATCCAACCAAATAATACAAGTTCATTACTCTCTATCCTCTTAATTTTATCCAGAGCACTCATTACCTAAAATTTAAATATTTGTTATATTTATTTAAATATAGATTATAGCTATATGTGACATAAATTATATTTAACTATATAAAATATAAACTTGTGTATAGCATATTTAAACATATATTTATGATCTAAAAATGCATCATACATTATATTACTAATATACTAGAGGCCCAGTGCATGAATTTGTGCACATGTGGGGTCCCTTGGCCTGGCTGGTGATGGGGGTCGATCGGGGCCATCTAGCTCAGTCCCTATCAGGGTGTTGGGGCCTGCAGGCTGGGATGAGGGGACGAACCGTGGGAGGTTGGCTGGGCAGCCCCACAGAGTCAATTGAGGCTGGTTGGCCTGAGGGGTACGGGGAGACCACTGGAGCTTGGCCCACAGCAAGAGGCTGGCTGTTGAAGAACAATGACCACCAGGGGGCAACCCCTGCATTGAGGGTATTCCCCCTGGTGGTCATTGCATGTCATAGTGACTGGTCAATCAGTCATTCAGTCATTTGGTCAAAATGGTTGCTTAGGCCTTTATATATATAGATTTATAGACTTTCTCCCCTTACAAAATATCAGGACTATGAAAACAAGAACTTTGTCCATTTGACAGCTATATGCACAGAGCCTAGAACACTACCTGACATATAGCTGGTAATCAAAATTCCTGACTTTAATTTCTTCAAATAATATTCATCAACTACAGGATTAAGTCTAAACACAGTACCATGGGCATAAAAGGTACGCTCTATCATTTAACACTAAATGACCATGCTCCTCCATGCTTCTCAGTATTAAGGTACACAAAGGTACTCACTTGCTTCCTTAAACACAAAATATACTGGAGTAGTCCAAGAGAGATAATACTTCCTGAATTAGGAATAAATGGTAATAGAACTGGAGATAAGAAGCATACAGTTCTGATGAAGTGCTTTGAAGGTAAAATAAATGGAAACTGCAAATAGATTGAATATCATGCATGAGTGAAAGGGTGGACTAGTTGACTCCCATATTCTGGCTTGAGAAACTGTGAATAGAGGAAGATTTTTCAGATAGAGAAAATCTAGAATTCTATTTCAGATTTCATTACTTTATAAATGTTAGTGAGAAGCCAAGTAAAGATGTCCATAGAAATTGAACATATAGTTGGTTAAGAGAGAAGGTCCAGGTAGAAAATTAATATTTTGGAATCCTATATAATAAAAGCCTAATATGCAATTAGACCAAACAGCAGAATGACCAGTCAGTGGGGGATGGGGCCAGCACACGGGCCGAGGGAGGGGACAGATGGGGGGGAGGGCAGCAGGGCCTGCCACTCACCAGCCAGCTCCTGATCATCCACCAGTCGCCTCCTGCAGTGGGAGACCAGACTGTGGCTTAGGCCTGCTCCCCCTAAGCCGTCAGCTGGACATCCCCCAAGGGCTCCCAAACTGTGAGAGGGTACAGGCCGGGCTGAGGGACCCTCTCCCCAACAAGTGCACAAAATTTCATGCACCTCAGCTTCTAGTCGTTAAATAATAGCTAATGATATCAGTAATCATATCTGTGAGGCAAATATGATTTTCCTTATTTTAGGTGAGAAAGTAATTTTCATATCGGTAGTAACTTGCTCAAAGTTATACAGTAGGTGGGATTAAGAGAGCCAGATTCCAAATCTTACCAAGAAAAATGCTCAAGTTTCTACTATATAATACGACAAATGAACTGCCACAGTAGGAGAAATATTCTCATAGCATTTTAAACATCTATACTTTAACACTTTGAATTTTAATTATTCATTTATAGATCTGTCTCTTCTTAGTACCCAGCAAAAATCTTGATGATAAAAATTACCTTACTTACATTTGTATCCTAATACATGATTCAACATAGAAATTCAATAAGTATTAGGTGAAATAAATAGTGACTGAAATATATGAGAACTTCAGTGGAGGATATCTTCTATTGTCCCAGGAATGTAAATATTAATTCACTCATGGCTATTTCAATTTGAGGTTCAGATTGGTACTGGGAATTCAATATAATTCACCAAATATTTGCTGGACACTTGTGTGTTAGAGATTGCACTAGATATTGAAAAGTAAAGGAACTAAATTCAGAAAATAAAACAAACTTCTGCCTTTGGTATAAAAATAGGAAAATAGAAATAGGTAAAATATGATAAACACATTTAGAAGAAGAAAGACACTGGGATTAAGAACAATTGAAATGAGGCTTTAATTGAACCGTAAATATTAGGTATATTCATATAGGCTGTGCCAAACATAAGCTTAAGCTGAGAATTTTTTAAAGATAGATGTGTCATCTTAAAGTATATGAAAATTTTCATTTAAATTTAAATCTTTTAAGTTTTCCCAAAAGATAAAAAGGAAGACATTAATAAAATACCAAGGTATATTATATACCTAGATAGTAAGACTATTACTTCACAAAATAATGCAATTCCTATCTGAACATCAATGGTGTTTTTTACATAAATTAACTAAAAAATTTATCTAGAAAGCCAAATAAGTGAGATGGTATAAAATGTTTGAAAAGGGAGTAAAACTGATGAATGTCCTATATTTGTGAAGTATATCTGCAGAGTTTCTAATTTAGTATCTCAGATTTGAGGCCCACGAATATGCATTTTAATAAGAACCTTAGATTATTCTGATTAGGAGGTCTAAAGCCAACATTTTGTAAACCACAGACCATATATAGTTATTTAATAAAGAAAGCATCACAAAAATCTCAGTAGAAGATATGGATTATTCAAAAAATAATGATGAAAATATTATTCAGAGAATTTTAAATTTTTTAAAATATATTTTATTGATTTTTCACAGAGAGGAAGAGAGAGGGCTAGAGAGTTAGAAACATTGATCAGTTGCCTCTTGCACACTCCTTACTGGGGATGTGCTCACAACCAAGGTACATGCCCTTACTGGAATCAAACCCCAGACCCTTGAGTTGGCAGGCCGATGCTCTATCCACTGAGCCAAATTGGTTAGGGCTTATTCTTCATAGAATTTTTAAGTTAAAGCCTCAGTTTACAATGTACATTAGTAGTGATTAAAGAATTAAACCTATAGAACAAAACCATAAAAAGAATAGAAGCAAACTTAAGTAGTACGTATTTCTCTGATTTGGAAGGATTAAACACAAAAACAATGGAAGATTAAAAGAATTAATATATTTGACTACATAAAATATGTACATTCTCATATGTCAAAAATCTGACCATAACATTAAAATATATCAAGCTAAAAAAATACTGGCCACAGAGATAACTAAGGCTTCATATTCTTTAAACATAAAGACCTCAGATATATCACTAGAAAAATGGTAAAACTCCAACTGAACATGAACAGACAATTCACAGAAGCAGGAAAGCAAATGTTAACAAATATATGAAAACTTTCAACCTTACCAATGATTAAAGAAATACAAGTTAAAACAAATATAGGCCATTTTTTTGCTTGTGAAATAAGGGCAAGTTCCATTGGTGATTGTTCTCAATACTATTGAGTATGTACTAACTTCCCCACACTGTGTGTAGAAGCTTAAATTGGTACAATCGTTCTGAAAAGCAATTAGCAGTAGACTTCAAGGGCTCTGAAAAAAAGATTCAGATCCTTTGAAATTGTAATTTCACTTCTAAGTACAGTATCCTCAGGAAATGAGAGATAAAGACAAAAATTTATGTACAACCATGTTAAGTGCAACATTATTCATAATAGCAACATTAGCTATTAAATGTTCAATAATAGGGAACCACTAAATAAGTCCAACCACTGCATAATATTCTGTGATATGGTTTATTTAAATTATCCATTTTAAACATTTAGTGACTTAATAAAATGATCCTGCTATAAGGGAAGTGAAAAGCACAAAAATTTTTTTCACTCTATAATCTTAACAATGCTTTTAAAAATTGTGTTTCTGAGTTTTTCTATAAATCAAAAGGAAATACAGGTTAATAGAATTTATTTCTAGGTGGTAGAATTATATTTTTAAATTACAGATTATCTCATTTGTTTCACTGTATTTTACACATTTCCAATAGTTAGTATATATCACTGTTTTAATATTTTAAGGTGACTTTTAAAATTTTAAATAAATGGTTTAAAATTGGTTGGTTCTTGTGCTAATGCACTTACTGTATGCTAAGCTTTGGAAAAGAAAGTTCCAAAAAATAGCTTACCATTAAATTTACACAAAATGATGATAGAATTGTGATATCCTTTAACATTCATTTAGTTCTATTCTCCTGATATTAAAGTTTTTCTGATCCTTAAAAGATTGTTTTTTATAAGAAAAATTGCAATTGTATCTTGTATAATGAAAAGATTACATTAGTTATCTTAATGAGTCATTATCAAGAGGTAAAATGAAAGGCATACATTTAATTATCTTTCTTTCTAATAAACTAGAGGTCCAGTGCACAAAAATTTGTGCACTTGGGAGGGTTCTTCAGCCTGGCCTGTGGCCCTCTCGCAGTCTGGGAACCCTCAGGGGATGTCCATCTGCTGGCTTAGCCCACTCCTTGGGCAATCAGGCCTAAGCTGGCAGTCAGACATCCCTCTAGCAGCCCAGGAGCCCTCAAGGGATGTCCACTTCTCAGTGGGGAGCAGGCCTAAGCTGCAGTCAGACATCCTTAGCACTGCTGAGGAGACAGGAGAGGCTCCCACCACCACCACCACTATACTGGCCACCATCAGCCTGGCTTGTGGTTGAGCAGAGCTCCCCCTGTGGGAGTGCACTGACCACCGGGGCAGCTCCTGCACTGTCCCCTGGTGGTCAGTGTGTGTCATAGTGACCAGTCATTCCCAGTGTTCTGCTGTTAGGGTCAATTTGCATATTACACTTTTATTATATAGGATAGAGGCCGGGAGCATGGGTTGGGGCCAGCTGGTTTGCCCTGAAGGTTGTCCCGGATCAGAGTGGGGGTCCCACTGGGGTTCCTGGCCAGCCTGGGTGAGGGGCTGAGGGCCATTTTCAGACTGGCCACACTCCCTTTAAGGTAGGGATCCCTGCTGGGGTTCCTGGCCAGCCTGTGTGAGGGGCTGAGGGCCATTTTTATGCTGGCCACAGCCCCTTCAGGGAGGGAGATCCTTCTGGGTGTCTGGCCAGCCTGGGTGAGTGGCTGATAGCTGTTTGCAGGTTGGCCACAGCCCCTTCAGGGTGGGGGTACCTGCTGGGGTGCCTGGCTAGCCTGGGTGAGGGGCTGAGGGCCATTTTCAGACTGGCCAAGGCCCCCAGCAGGGATCCTCACCCCTTGAGGGTGGGGCCATCCTGGGTGAGGGGCTAATGGCTGTTTGCAGGCTGGCCACAGCCCCCAGCCACCCAAGCTCCCAGTGAGGTTGGCTGGAATCAGGTGTCTGGGGTTTATTTATCTTCTATAATTGAAACTTTGTTGCCTTGAGTGGAGGCCACAGTCTACCTAGGCAGGCAGCTTCCTCTATTGCCGGGGCAACAAAGCCTCCTGCTTGCTCCAGCTCCATGGCTGCTATAATTGAAACTTTGTTGCCTTGAGCAGAGGCCACACTCGGCCTAGGCAGGCAGCTACCTCCATCGCCGGGGCAACGAAGCCTCCTGTTTGTTCTAGCTCTGTGGCTGCCGACCGCCATCTTGGTTGGGTTAATTTGCATATAGTCGCTCTGATTGGCTGGTGGGCGTGGCTTGGGATGTAGCAGAGTTACACAATTAGCATATTACTCTTTTATTAGATTAGATTTTTATTTATTTCAGAAAGGAAGAGGGAGAAAGAGACAGAAATATCAATAATGAGAGAAAATCACACCTCCTGCACACCCTACACTGGAGATTGAACCCATAACCAGAGCTTGTGACCTCCTGGTTTGTGGGTTGACACTCAACCACTGAACAACACCAGCCAGGCATTTAATTATCTTTTTTTAAAAAAAATCCTGTCCCTTCTCACTCCTAGCGGTGCTTTTCATTAAAAAAATAGCAAAATTTCATGTTGCCAAAAAAAAAAGAAAAGAATAGAATCTTGATGTATGACCAAATTAAGTAATTAGGAAATGGACAATGAATATTTGGTTGTACTTACATTATGCTATGAAGAGAAAATGTTATTTTACTCTTTATCTTTAAAAATGAAAATAACAAAAAAACTGCCTCAAAGGGCTGTTTTAAAGATCTACTGAGTTAAGCAATGTAAAACACCAAAAACAATGCTTGGCACATGGTAAGTACTCAACAAAGTAAACAGTGATAATGATAGAAGTAGTTATCTTACTTTTCAGAATAATATAAAATTATTCACCATCAAATAATTAATTACTCCTATAATATGTGAATTTAAATTTCTCTAATTGTATACTTTTAACATAATTTAAATTTTTAGGCTTATGAGTTTCTTTTTACAGATATAACATAATATGTCATTGTATCATTTCATCTGCATGCCAACTGCTTCTCTATCATGCATCTATTCATCTGTTCACTGATATATTTAATAGTTAAGTACTTTTTATTTAAATTTTGATTATTTTCTTAATGTGAATTAGACTAATAATTCAATACTAACATTTTGAATGCAACCAAAGAACTTTTTATATGATAATTACAACATTATATTCAAAGGTCTAAATATGCACTAAATAAGTATTTCATTTTAAAAATTCAGGAAGCATTTCATTTTATTTCAAAGATTTCTGGTATTTTTGTAAATTAAATGTTAATCTCCCACAGAAAATGTATGTTATCTCCCACTTAAAAGTTTGGTTGCAGATAAAATAATAATATATATTAATTCTTCAAAATCATAGCTACTAATTTTTACTTTTACAGCTAAGAAAAATGTTTTAAAAATTGTTCTAACATTAAACAATTCTCTAGTATATTATCCATTCTCCATTAAGGTAAACTAATAATAATAATAATCTAATCTAATAAAAGAGAAATATTAAAATTGACCATTTCTATGGGACAGCTAAGCCACACCAACCAGCCAATCAGAGTGGCTGTATGCAAATTAACCCAACCAAGATGGAGGCTGGCAGTCCCAGAGCTAGAGTAAACAGGAAGCTTCCGTTGCAGCAGGAGTAAACTATCTGTAGGTCGGCTGGGCTTCTCCAGGCTCCAGGCAATATGCTTGCAACATTGTTGCAATTATAGAAGCCTTGGGGCTGAAGCAAACAGCAGGCCTGGGC
>PVJC01019870.1:0-29760 GCA_004026665.1 Murina feae | reverse complement strand
ATAGCTTAAGTTGAAAATAACATTTATAAAGTACCTAACATAGACCTGCTCACATATTGAGTGCTCAGTGAATGGTAGTTCTTGATTGAGTTGTTTTGTCCATTGATTATCCTAGAAGTGTTAACAACTGGCAACAGATCTTGATCAATCCTAGAGTTATCTGCTTGAGATAATATCAAAAACTAAATTAAAAAAATGAAAAGAGTAAGAATTGACTGTATAAACTCTGGTGATGAATTTGAGGAATGGCTGGCAAAAATTTTAGGGCTAATCAGTTTGAGTTTTATGTTTTCTGATTTCTGACTAAAATTCATGTATTTGCTCTGATTAGAAACAACACATATTTAAATCAAACTGTGCACATGTATCATTTGCCTACATCACAGTAACACAGCTATCATTTACAGCATAGCTATTATGTTCTAGTTACTTTATATACACTACTGTTAACCCTTCCATATCACTGTAGCATCTGTGTGATTCATTTGCACAATTCCATACAACTAGTAAGAAACAAGGCAAGGATTTGAGCTCAAGTTTACCACACCTATATTCTTTCTACTAGATCATGATATTGTGGTAGACAATAATTTGTTTATATTTGAAAAAAATAAGTGCTAATGTACTTTTTTTGGTGTTTTTTTCTCTCATTTGGGGCATAGAAACACATGGGGATAATTTAGTCAGTGAAATTTATCTCAATTTAAATTTATTGTTTAGTTAAAATTGATATCGCTTGGACATGCAGAATGCCACCACAACTGTATGATCAACCAATCTGACTGTTATTTTTTAAAGGTTATAAGTCACATTTTATAAGGTGCTGATTTGTTCCTTCTGGGTGCTTCTAGTAATTTTTTACTAGGTACAGATTGGTATTTAAAAGGGTTTTATTATGTAAATAATGATATTTAAAAAGCAAGAAGTTACTCATGCATTGAGGACATCAATATGTCAGACTTTTAACTGACAACTTGCAAGGCCTGCTTGTGATTTATAGCTCGATTACAAACTCACTCTTTCCCCTCTGCCAGTGAAATTGGCAATATTTTTTCAGCCCAGATGGTGCATTAGCCTTGGCCAGCTGGTTCTCCCCATGCTGCCTCATCACACGACCAAATAGCAAATATTGCCACGTATGACCTAGTGCAGTAGGTAACACATGAAGGCATCATGCCTGGAGTTGCCCTCAGGGCATATGGAACTGAACCTGAATGAGATTTATCAAGCTCCCTGCAGTCATTCCCTATCCTGACTCCACTCTTGAAGCTGTGTAAAGTAGGCAAAGAGAGTTATATTATTTATACATAGAGTTTTAAAGATTGGTTTCCTTGTTTTACCCTTATCCTTGTTTCTCACCTTCCAATTATTTTACCAAATTCAAGACAATAATTGGAAAAGCTAGGCAGTAGTAAGTATTTTGAAAATTGTAGAAGTGTTTTCAGATTGTTTTAAATATCCTAAGTACAGCTTTGATAGAACCCATATAAATAGTTATGAAAGGATATGTTTCTGACAAATTCCAAAGTCACGACTTTTAATTAGGTGATTGGGTACAATAATAATAGCTAATGTGTATTATAATTTACAGGTTGAAATAAATGCACATACATATTTTTTGAAGTAAGGATTACTGTAATTTTTTAAAAATATATTTTATTGATTTTTTACAGAGAGGAAGGGAGAGGGATAGAGAGTTAGAAACATTGATGAGAGAGAAATATTGATCAGCCACCTCCTGCACACCTCCCACTGGGGATGTGCCCACAACCAAGGTACATGCCCTTGACCGGAATCGAACCTGGGACCTTTCAATCCGCAGGCTGACACTCTATCCACTGAGCCAAACCGGTGAGGGTGGGATTACTGTAATTTTAAGACCAGATTATAAATGATATGAAAGAAAGTGAGATAATGGGGGAAAGTCTACTGCAAAACACATCATTCCTGAATGTATTTTAGATGGGGTAAGGATAGAGACACACATTTCTCACTTTCACTGTACTTTTAGTTTTCGCTCACATAATTGTTTTCTATTTCAAATAAAATATTTCTTCCAATTCAGAATTTTCTCTTTCCATGAGGGAGGAAGGAGACTGTTTTAAAATACATGATTGGATTAAAATATATGTAGGACTATTAATTTATAAGTATTCCACAGGATCATATGGAACTCTATGTTCTGTTTTATTAATTAGCACAATCTATAGGACATTGTCTTGGGCCATGTAAAAGCTGTTTCAGTCTTGCACGTGCTTGGACAGATACACATTATGAGTCTAACTAAGTACCTGGGTCTAAATGATTGAAGCAAGCTCTCGTTCGTTCACAAATATCTGGGTCTAAATGATTGAAGCAAGCTCTCGTTCGTTCACAAACCAAGTTTCCTGCTTCACCTGGCAGTGTCGGATGGTAGGCGTAGTGTTTGAAGAAGTAGCCACAGAAAACACCTAAAGCTCTGAAAGCAGTTGCCTGTTCCCTGGGTTCTCTTATACCCCTTGAAGAATCACTTTTGCACACTCATGCATAATCATTACTATTGCACAATCATTACTATTGTGATTTCAGTTGTGCTCTATTAAACTGTAAGCTTGTCAATAACAGATGGTTTTTCCTTATTTGTTCTTCGTTGTGCTTACACTGATTGGCATGATGCCAACTACATCGGACGTATTGAATCTTTGTCACACCGTAGAGAATGTCACTGATGTTTTCACTTTGTCAACTTGGTTAGTACATTAATTGCCTTCACTCCTCACACATAACACATACACACACACACAGAAATACAGCATAGCATGTGATATGTGACTGTTAACGATTGGTGGCCCGTCATTATGCAAAAGCATCTCACTAGAAAGTAAGAGATCTTGCTTCATGGGAACTCATCCACTAATTAGTTGTGCGCCCTGAGGAGCCTCTCTTCCCCTGGGCATGGAATCCATAGTTATTAAAGAAAAGAGGTGATTTCTAGGATTCATGCCCACTGAAAACTAAAATTTTTAATTTGCATTTTGGATTTTAAATTGACATTCCTTCCCCTTATTGATGGGTTAAAACTACTGTACTGATACCAAACAAAGCTGTGTTGTTATACATACATGTGTGTATCTGTACCTATAAGAGGGAAGGGTATTGATCAAAATTACAGTGGTGACTTTGGGAATAGGAGAAGAGGGAAGTAAAACTACATGTGGAAGTCAAAAGGACTTTATTTTATTTGTCTCTTTCCTGCCTTAAATATATATTTAAGATGTGCACACACACACACACACACAATAGTGGTCCTGCGCATGAATCTGTGAGTGAGTAGCTCTCTGCCACAGGTAGCTTGCTGCCCTACCCTCCTACTGATCAGTCATTATGTGATGGCATCCTGACCAATTTGCATATTACCCTATTTTACACACACACACCCATATATATGATATATACATATACATATACATATACATATACATATATATATATATATATATATATATATATATATATTTGATTTGTGTTATTTTAAGAATTAAAAATATGAGAATATTTTATAGCACAGAATATCCTGTGCTATTATGATGCAGGGGAAATGAGAAGTTTGTTATATTTCTTTTTATAATCTAGACTGCTAATTGGTTATATGAATTACTGGCTGTTAAACTTACATGTCACATTTTTATGGTTAAGGATTTATGTGTATGCTAGTGATAGGGGATACATTTACTGTATTTTTTCATACTGCCTTTTGCAAAACTGACAGGTTTGGTCTCAGTTAAATCTTCTATAGATGTTGTGTGATACAGAATCTGAATGATATTCAAGACTCATAGATTGAAACGCTAATTGCAGAATATTATAACTTAAAGCCAATCTCTCTAATTAAGGTTTTTCCTTTATCAAAATAATTCAACTTAGGAAACTTGAGAGAACAAAAAGGCCCCTTTAATTGTTGCTTTCTTTCTTCCTGAAAACGTTGTTCTTGTAGTTAAATCCCTCGCTAAGAAATGCCCTTCCAGTAGACTAACTTCTGCCCTCGGATACTCAGGCAGAACTCCCACTGGGCCCAATTCTGCTTCCCCCTTCAGGCTAAACTTTCTTTGAATGAAAGCAGTCTCACTTAGGTACTATATTAATAGGCACCATAGACACATGAAGAAAGGCAGTAAAGGGGAGTGTGTTTGTGCAAGCATGGCCGACTCAGGATCTTACCATATTGCACCACATAATTGACAAAGAACTTTGGCAATTATAAACTCTCCATTGGATATCTACTGACTCATAGAATTTCTCATGAATTCTTTCTGTTCCACAGAATGGAACTTCTGTTAGTCAACTAACTGTCAAGTATTCAAGATACTCTAGCTATCACATTTTCTCAATGCAGTTCTTTATTTAGAAAGAGCACCATCTATCAGATTGTCTTATGATCGTGTACTTTGAAACAATCAGAATGAATAAGGGAAGACAGATTTCAATTTATTTTAAAAACACAAGGATTTCCAAATTAATCTTGATGGGAAGCAGTATTTCAAACCACCCTTATTTCATTTAAAGTCTGCATATGGACTATAAAGCCTGGGCTGGCCTTCGGCAACATTGGGGATTAGGTAGTTTTTGTCTTCAGTTTTGTTTCTACCCAATATCTGCTCAGCAATATCTGCTCAGCGACAAAGGCCCCTGTTTCCTCACTGTCTTTGGTTTTCCCCAGGCTCTCAGTTTTAAGGCTTCCCCTCTCTATTCTTTCCATATCTAAGCCTTTCTCTTTCCTAAATTTATTTAAAAAAACCAACACATATTTTTATTGATTGCAGAGAGGAAAGGAGAGGGAGAGAGAGATTGAAACATCGACGATGGGAGAGAAGCATGGATCAGGTGCTTCCTACACACCCCACATCAGGGATTGAACCTGCAACACAGGCATGCGCCCCAACCGGGAATTGAATTGAACTGTGACCTCCTGGTTCATAGGTCAACACTTAACCTCTGAGCAGCACTGGCTGGGCTCTTTTCTAACTTTCTATATAGCATCTGCATTTAGAAAATGTCCTTTCATTTGGTAGCCCTGTAGAATAAATTAAATACAAATTGCAAATGAAAAGGTTGTCTGGAAGCCTCTTCAGGTAGGAGTATCATTCCTAGAGCCTCAGGTAGAGACCTGGCAGAAGCCATAAAGGGTTATAGTTATGGTGACAGTGATACTAGCATCTTCCTTACATACTAGCATCTTCCTTATCCTATACAGAGACATGTCCTCGGCTTAAAGGAATGGCCTATCCTGACTTTGCCCTACTATGGCCATCTGTACCTTTTCCTAATAAGGTATTCACTTGGAGATTATTAGAACTGAGTCTAAACTAGCGTGAGCATAGGGATTTTGCTGGCTAACAAAAATTGTAAGTCCAGGAATGTTTTGGGCTTTAAGAACACGTAGATCCAAGGGTGAAACCATCGTATCACTTTCCTAATATCTGAGCTCCAATGTTCTCTCTTTGGGCTTCATTCTTAGCCAGACTTTTTTCAAATTGTGACAAAAGGGCTCAACACCGTTCTGTTCTCATATTATCTTCATGGTTTTGTTCTTATGGAAAAAGTAAAACATTCCTTTAATAGGAGAAGGGGGACAGGAAAGAACATGTTGAGGAGGCAAAACTATGTGTTCACGATAGAGCTTATTAAAAATTAAAATTATAGCCTAACCAATGTGGCTCAGTGGTTAAGCATTGGCCTATAAACCAGAAGGTCATGGTTCTAGTCCAGGTCAGGGCACATGACTGAGTTGCAGGCTCAAACCCCATGCAGAAGGCAGCTGATCAATGATTCTCATCATTGATGTTTCTATCTCTCTTCCTCTCTAATATTAATAAAAACATATCTTTTAAAAACTTATATACAGGTTATTGGCTGCCTTCACTACAGCTCTGTAGAACTAGGCATTGTTCACTACTGTATCCGAAGATACTCTGGTTATCAGGTTTGAATATATTGTATTAAAAAGTCATCAAATATTTGTTAATTTAATTGTCTCCTTTAATCTTAGCAATTTAAATAGATAGCTTCTCTATTTTAAAAGAGGAAGTTAGGGCTAAGAGAGGTCATGTACTAGTAGCCCATCCAATCATACAGATTGTTTGTTTTGACCTTCTATAACATACAACTATTACAGAAAAATTCCTAAAGTTACTCATATAAATGTTAATAGGTTGTACAAGAACCTGTAAGGATCTAGAAACCTTCATGTGTTTAGTGACTTTCAACTTCCTTCAATATACTTATTGTGGATCACCTATGTTTTTCCTAGGCCCACTTAAAATATTTTCACAGCTCTAAAAGATATCTTCTTTTTAAGCTACTCGTATTGGACAATAATAATGTTCATACTTTAGAAAAACTTTACTAAGCAAGAAGAACCAATGTAATATCCCTCATTGCCCCTGTTGGGAACAAGAAGCAACCATCCACCACACACCTTTCTCTTTGAAATTTGGTCTCAATTAAATTTGGAGTAACCATGAGGCGGCATCCAAAAGGATTAGCTGAAAGCCACATTAGCCATTATAAATTATTTCATTCTATCGAAGCTGAATGAAAATATTCTTAATTCTGTGTAATGGGCAAAAAGAAGCAATCATGTCAAACACACATGTTATATCTAATCAAGCCCATTCACCCAAATGTAAACCTATGGAGGGATCCTACTTCCAAGAAAATTGTTGTTACCCACCTTCCTGGCTATTTTGGAATCTGGTTATTTGAGTTTGAGTTATGTAATATCTACTTAAAAAGGTGTGTATCGCCAATATGGGTGGGTATTGGTGCAAACTTTTATAGTGTAAATCTGTTTCTGATAATCATTCTGTAACTGTTATGTTCTTAAAATAGCATAAGCAATGTAGTTTAAACACTTAACTGATTTTTCTTTATATGTTCATTGCACAAACTGAAAGTCTGTTAAGAATGATTCCCTTTATATTCAATATATTTGTCAAGATAACTTCTGATTTTTTATTTTTATTTCAGATTGACTCTATAAGTAGTATTTGAAACCATACATATGTCATTCCTCCACGAGTAGCTGGGCTCAATGCCTAACCCATCACCTATTCAGTCTTCTCCAGGATTTTCTCGCGGTGGCAAAGAAGCTATGTGAAGTTATTAACAGTTTTGGCTACAGTCTCTTTTCGAATGTTTGTTGTCCTTAGAGACTCACAGCAGGAAAAAAAAATCACAGTCCCCTTCAGCAACCTGTGCTTTGCTGAAATATTGGCTTTGACAAGCCTGCAGGGGTGAGAAATAATTTTGTGTGTGAGGGTTTGCACTTCATGGGTGTCACTCTGAGTTTATTACCAGGAGGAAATGGAAAGAAAGCCATTCTCACTCTTACCTTAAACCACACAATTACGTGACCATAGTGCTGAAGATTCACTCAGCTTTGGGGAAAGTCTCCACTGAGTCCTCACATAGAGAGATACCAGTACCTGGCACAGCTCTTATTGAGTGTTTGATGTAAATGTGAGTAACCCTAATGATATCTTGCATCTGTCTTCTTTCATTTGGGGCTATCAGCTGACATTCAAGTTATAAGAGGAACCTGTTTGTCTCTGAATACAATATCTGCTCATATCGTCTGGGTTGTGTCTCAGGATGCGGTCTTACACTCATCAGCGAACAGAGATGCTTATTGGAATTCTGCACAGTTCCTCAGTATTCCAGAAGCACTCTTTCCAGGGGATCTCTCTGCAAGCCATCCTGATATTTGTAAATGCCTTAAATGCAATCTTTTGTAAATAATGTGGTCAGAGCACCAAGAGTTGGGGGCAGCAAAGGGGGCGGAATATGTATTTAACATGTGTTTTAGATATAAGTAAAAATTTTCCCCAAAGACAGTGAGCAAATGATGTTTATTTCATGTTATGGAATATACAGGTTGAAATATACTCAAATGCTTTGGAAAAGTGAGCTGCCTAAGTTTCAAGCAGACAGAATATTTGAAGTAAACCACAAATTGAAATGCCTCAGAAATCTTTTATCCGTCAGGCCTCCTGTAATAAAGAGGCTTTTGGAGAGTATATGCCACAGTCTAACAGGTGCCTGTTTAATGGGATTTACATTCACTCAAACAAAATTAGCCTGGTAAAAGGCAATGCAACATGCTGTAATGTAAATGGTGCTGGCGGCAGAATTAAATGTTTGTGGAAACAGGGCAGCGGATCTATCAAGAGCTAATTAGGCAGAGAGTTCAGAGGCAGTCTTGGAAGTAAACAGTATCAACAAAGAAAGAAAGAGAGCAAGAATGGAGGGGGAAAAAGATCCTTTGTGCAGGGAAAAAAAGAAACCACACAAAAGTTACTTAATTAGAAACTCAGATGGAGTTTCTCCCACGAGAAAAACTTATATTGTTATCTGAACCTGTTGATAATATTAAGCTGGATAATAACATTGATAAATGATTGTGTGTCTAAATAGTTCTTTGTTGTAATTGGTCTCTGAATATTTTGATTTAGCAGAATTCTCTTCTCATGGTAATGTTCCCAGCTCTGCTCACTTTATCCGGAAAATGTTTGCTGAAGGTTATCTTGGAAGACCTTCTAAGAGAAAGAATAATAATGCTGAGATGAAGTTAATAGTTTGCGGCTTTAGTAAGGAGGGATGCAGTGTCAAATTGCCTAAAAACTGTAGAAATAAAGAACAACTTTGGGTTTGAGTTTTAATTTGCATGTGGACAACTATAATATTAGTTTAGAAATTCAGTTTTTTACAAGCAAGCTCTTCATTGTCCTGCCTTATTACAGTCCCCGTTTTTTCAGTAGTGTTGTCATAAAGGTGAAAGAATCTAGCCTTTGGTATACCCGACAAACTATTTTTGATGAAATTAACCGGGATCTATAAGCTTGACATTTAAAGTAGCAAAGCTTGATTACTTGATGCACTTAGTTTTAAATCTTAAATTCAGCATTTAAATCAGTGTTGCATAAATCATTTTTCATTAAAAGGAGAATTTAATGAATAGTTTAGAACTTAAAATTGCTTTCACAGTGTAAAGGGGGGCGGGATATAGATTTTGTTTTGCATGAAACCCAAAGTGAATCAGATACACTTCAGAATATTTGCATTCTGCTAAGGATATGTTTTAATTATAATAATTTTTTCAAAGCATTGAAAATTTCTATCTGCTTCACAGCTCTATTGTAAAGAAAAAGTAGATTAATGTATGTGCAAGTGCTTTTGAACTGGTTGAATACTGTTCACATTATATGATATAACAGAGAATCTCGAAGAATTTGTGAGACACTGTTGCTATGCTACTGGCGTATGGAATTTTATGTGGCAAATCTTATATTGAGTAATTAAACCCAACAGTTAAGTCAGACTGAGTGCTTTTTTTTGTATCCCCTGCTACCCAATCAAATCATGGTTCTGTGGACACGTTCTATATTGTTTGTGGTTTGGTTAATCCGTGAAATCTACTGTCAGCAGTTTAATGCCCTGAGATTGCTTTATTCTGTAATGAAAAGATCAGTAAGATGCGAATTGTTCTGTCCCTGCCATGGAAATAGACCAAGTACCAATGCCAAGTCTCTCTTTGGTGGAGTTCCAATCTGTCCCTGACCCAGAAATATAGGTGGTCCTTGGCAGTTTGTCTACCCACTTGTGACAAGGACATCTATCTCACTTGTTTGTAAAACAGAGAAACTAGATTGGGACAATTTTACAATAGATGCATTTCATTTTGAAACATTCTAACCCTACCAGGTAGGACCCTCTTAACTTTCAATGCTATTGCCAGGGTTTCTAAAAGTTGGCTAATTATCAAAATCACCTAGGGAGCCACTTAAAAATACAAATTCCCAGGCGCCTTCCCCGGAGATTCTGATTCAGTGGGTCTGGGGCACAGCCAGAAAAATCTCAAGTGACTCTAATGATTAGAGAAGTTAGCCAAGTTGGGAAAACACACATCGAGTGGCACACAATATATTCCATTACTTTTGTCCATAACAAATAACAAAATATGTAATTCCCTCTTACCTGCTTTGAAATGTTTCTGAAATAAATGTGATAAACGGATTCCAGGTATGTTTGTATCTTCATACCAGTCACAACATCTCCCAGAGCCCGTGTCCTCCCATAATAAGTTAGGGTGATAATGCCACAACACAAGATGTGGTGATGATAAAGAGAGAGATTGGGAGAAAAAAGTGATTTCAAGAGTTCAAAGAACTGTTTTTGCCTTATTGTGATTAACAACTGTGACTGGTATTTGGGGGATGTGTTTTAGTCCCAGCACTGATACTGAGTCACTTTGTAACCAAGTTTACAATCACTTTAGCTATCTGGGTTTCATTTTCCTTACCTATAAAATGAGGGGGTGGGGAAAAATCACTGCTAAGGTCCTGCCAGGATAATCTTTCATATGGACATCATCACATTATGTGACATAGTCCTAATAGTAGAATTGTCCACTTCAGAAGTATTCGTTGACTGTCAGAGAACATTATAATAACCTGAGAGTTCGGGCATTTTCTTAAAAGTAATTTCCATATGATCACATTGCAATGTCAGGTATGACATTAAATGATATTTAAATATATTTTTATGACCAGGCACACACTGCATTTATTTATTTTGATAAATTCATCATGTACTTAATGGCATAAGATTTGTAGTCCTAGGGTTGGCAATTGATTTTAATGTAACACGTTCCAACACATTGAAGTAGAGTTGCTCAAGTTAGACTTGTTACTATTTTGAAAGGTAAATAGGCCTAAAATTGTACTATGTCACACCTATAGGCACATAATTTAAATGGACAGAAATATGATGTTTTGGAAATGATGGAAAATGATATACTTATGTAAGCCCCGTGGTATTTAACGAACCATATAATGTGCCACAGAGACTCTAAGGCTATAAGTGCAGAATTTTTCCAGAAATAATGGACTGCTTTTTAAGGAGAGAACTGGCAAAGAACTGAAAAACAAAATAGAACAGAGTGACCCAAATAGCTGAACATGGGGAGCTGGAGTAAGTGATACAAATGATATGGGTAAGCCTGACTAATATAAACATATATACAGGATGTCCCCAAGAAATGTATGCACACTTTAGCTGCTTTAAAATAATTCCACCAGGTTAGATCTGAAAAGAAAGAAAGATCAATTGAGCTATCAGCTGTTAAAATGACATTTTTTGGGATGCCCTGTATATACTTATTATTTATTTTTATTGTTTATAGTCTTTACTGTTGAAAGTATTACATATACTCCCCTCCCCCACCTCCATTAACCCCTTCTAGCCTGCCCCGGGCCTCCATGCCAGGCCTTCACCACCCTATTGTCTGTTCTCATGGGTTATGGATATATGCATACAAGTTCTTTGGTTGATGTCTTCTCACCCACCCACCCCTGCCTTCCCTCTGAAATTCCACAGACTCTTCCATGCTTCTGTGTCTCTGGATCTATTTTGTTCATCAGTTTATTCTGTTCATGAAATTCCATATATGAGTGAGATCATGTGATACTTGTCTTTTCTCTGACAGCCTTATTTTGCTTAGCATAATACTGTCTATATTTTTTTAAATGCATGCTTATGGGAAAACATATGATGAGATAGATGATTTTCATTTCCCAAATATCTATGTTTGGGGGTAGCATTATTTTAGAAGGAAGTCCTTTAGTCTGACACTATTTTACACATACAGAAATAAAATGTCATGTTTTGGCATGCCTTTTAAACTTTACACTTACTTCTGCATCTCACTATTACATTTTGCAAATACAGAAAGTCACATACTGCTTTCAATATTATAGAAAGGGGGAGGCAAATTCATTGGGATCTTTTAAGGAAAATCAGTTACATTAGTAACTAATGAAAGTAGGGAAAATGAAAATTGGTATCTATTACCCTTTCAAAATTACAGCTATGTTTTTTATAACAAGAAAAAAATGAGCTTATTGATACCACTTGGGAGAAATAGGAAGAACAGTTTTAGTAAATAATTCCTGGAAGTATGTGATTCCTCCTCCCCATTTTTTCTTGCCACTCCCCCTTGCGTTCCATTGTTTGAGTGACAGAAAGAGTACAGAGCACAGAACAGAGCATGTCACGTGCACTCATCCAGTTCTGATTCTCTGGATTATGAGAAAATGCTTTTCAGATTAAAAGGCAATGGGTTAAACTTTAGCCCAACTTATTATTGAAAATGTAAGACATTGGACATTAATTTTTTCACATATCATGAGGAAACCTTATTTATGAATCACTTCAGTGTTCATTAATCTGAGAGCACATGTGAAAGCTTTGTGGTTTCTTTCTCTCATACATTTATTGATCATTCCAAGGAGACACCAGGTACTATGCAGGTAAAGCTCCTGGTTATGACAGAACCGATTTTTATGTCTTACTTTAAAAATGTCTTGGTTGCCGTAAGAACAAATTCTTGAGCATGCTACTAGGATAAATTGCCTATTTATCTAATAACTACTACCTTTGTGAGAGCAAACCGGGTGGCTAAAGTTCAAACAAGAAATGAGGTACCACCTCTCATTGTCTATTCGGTCTGTGTTTTATTGTGATTTATAATTTTGTTTTATTTCCAAAGAATTTATTTTCCAACTTCTGAGTCAGATTTTCAAGTGTGTGATTTTTTTTAAAGGAAAATTTCTTTTTACTGTAATTCAGTTACAGAGACCAAAATTATTCTAAATGTTTGATCTTTGTTAAAAATGAATAGTTCTATTAGGAGATATAATTATTTTCTAAAACTTTAGACTATAATCACATTCCTCTTTTACAATTAAGCATTTTCAGCTTATTTATGCAATAACTTTTTGTACCCTTTCTTAAAGTCTTGTCTTTACTCTCTCTAGTAAACTAATGACCTAGACATTTAGGATATTTTAATTTTAAAGGGAAAATTGCATTTCAATACAAGCAATAAAAATAATCAAATTTCACCAACTTTCAAGTGAAAAGTAAGCCTCTTAGGTTGGCATATATTTTGAAGGAGGATGATCCCAAAGGTTTTTTGACTAACTGGGAAAGCAAACATCTATTACCAATAAAAGCCTGGGTGGCCCTCGCGCACAACATCGTCACAAGATGACCATCACAAAGATGGCTGCCACAAGGTGGCCACCAGAAGGTGGCCGCACACATAGTGGAAGCTGATCCCAACATCTCCGCCTCTTCACATGGAGGAGGCAGGTCACAGTGGAGGAGGCAGGTCACGGCAGGGGAGAGCAGTTGTGGGCAATTGGGCTGGCAGGGGAGGGCAGTTGGGAGAGATTAGGCTGGCAGGGGAGCAGTTAGGGGGCTATCAGGCTGGCAGGCAGAAGTGGTTAGGTGCCAGTGGGTCCCAGATTAAAGAGGGTACAGGCCATTCTGAGGGACATCCCCCACTCCCTGAGCATGAATTTCATGCACTAGGTCTTTAGTCTATAATAATAAAAGTGTAATATGCTAATTAGACCAGACATCCTTCCGGACAAAGCTGGAGCTGCAAGGGAAACCTGGGTCCCGGGTGCCTGCCGGCAGCCAGAGGCAAGCCTGGGTCCCAGGTGCCAGAGGGAAGCTGGTATCAGCAGCCACGGAAAGGAAGGCCTATTCTTGCATGAATTTCGTACATTGGGCCTCTAGTTATCTCATAAAATTAATGTAAAGACATAGTTAGAAAACAATTGATAGGATTAGGATGAGCAGAAATAAGATATGCCGGTCAAATCATTAGCTTCTTTATTATTATGAACACTTGTTGTGATGGTGATAATTATGAGATAAGGGATACAGGCTAATTTTTTTAAATAAAATAGGATCAGGTGACTCAATTTTGAATATAAACCATATTTCCCCTTTACCCTCTCAAAACTTTCCCACTGTAAATAGAAATCAGCAACATTCTATTATTTACTTGAAGTTTTAATATTTTACTATGGAATTTTAATAATTCAAATAAATAAAATTAAATATAGAGCTGACAGATTTAGATAAGAGGAGTGGCAAACATTAAATCTGATTTTTTATAGATCTTTTAGTTATTATATGCAGAAATTCCAGAAAGAAAAATGCATTTCTATTAGAGATAGGTATAGTGTAGAGAAATTCCATTATTTTTCCATTCTTTTCTACCCTCACAACTTATTTATAAAATACTTATTTAATAATCAATCAAGTTGTGTTGTATTAGAATAAACACAAATTTAAATCAAATGAGCAGTATTTGATTATTTTAATATACTTATTTTTTTAAAAAATATATTTTATTGATTTTTTTTACAGAGAGGAAGGGAGAGAGATAGAGAGAAACATTGATCAGCTGCCTCTTGCACACCCCCTACTGGGAATGTGCCCATAACCAAGGTACATGCCCTTGACCAGAATTAAACCTGGGACCCTAGAGTCCACAGACTGATGCTCTATCCACTGAGCCAAACCGGTCAGGGCTAATATACTTAATTTTAAAACCCTTTGCTCACAAAGGTGTGTATTTCATAATCTCCAATGTACATGCAAAGGAAATCATCCACAACTTTATAATCCATTAAGTATCCTTATATCCTGCCCCTCTGACATAGACCCAGAGTGGTGCTTCAGAATCCAAACAAATATTATAAGGGATTAATTTTCTGTGTGGGGATGAATGTTAATTGGGTGTTTTAAGTGACCAATCATGTAAGGAAGTGAGCCAAATCAATGTTTCTTTTTTCAAATATAGATAATGTTGATTGTATTAATTTAGGCATTATTAAAAGTAAAGATTGCTTTTCTAATTTCTTTCTAAAAGAACAGCTGCCAAAGATGGGTAATTCTAATATTGTAGTTTTAAGGTATCGTGAGAGACCAGAAAGATTGTCTTGTGTGATTTGCTGATTTCAGCTCGTCTGAGCTTTTGCATAGAAGTATTATCAAATACAAAATGATAGAGAAGAATTTAAATGTACAAAGCCCATGGACCACCAATCAAAACTAAATAACATGAAACAAAATAAAACAAATACAAATAAATGTATAAAGCCATTTGGTGGTGGTGGGGCCTAAAACTCAGCCAGGTATGCTCGAGCCAACGTGGGTTTTCTATGTGAAATCCTGGACTGTGCTGTGTTCCTCCTCACTGGTGGGGGAGGAGGGGGAAGGATTTCATTATACGAGGATACATTTTATCCATTCGTCTCCATGTTAGTAGAAGTATAAATTCAATTACATGTTATAAAATTAAAGAGAGATTTGTCCATTTTACAAAAACAACATAAAGGACCTTTGTGCTGCCCACTTGGCCTGGGAACAAGAACCAATTGTCACTTCTATTATCACAGTTTCTACAGATTGCTGCTACCACTGTTTTATGTGGTGCCTTTCATATGGTAGCAGCATAAACAAAATTCCCGCAAAAGGACAAACCTCTTTGTTTCCCTCCATATCTCTTGTTGAAATATTTGAAGTACAAAGCGGGGTTATACAGCCTAAGAAGGTTTGTCATATTTAACAAAGCTAGCAGCAACTGCTGTAAAGCTCTGAGATTTCAGAAAATACATAAGCAGTTGAAAATGGATTACTGTGAGACTAATTCTGTCGCAATGAAGTCCTTGGTGAAGAATTGCCATTGTCAGCTTGATCAGATTGTGACTACTGATAATGCAAAGGTTGAAAAGAAAAATACATATCTTCCAAAATACTTCGCTGTTTATTAATCTCCGTGGTTTACTTAATAAGCACTCCTCCTCTCATTCATTTGACATGTATTTATTAAGCACCTACTATGTCCTATGCTAGGTATTGCATCTATGTTGGCCTGTAAAGGTGAACAGGAAAGACAGGGGACCTTGAGTCTAGGGAGGAAAAGCAAGTGATGAGCATAGAGACAATACAAAAGGTACTTCCATGCACTGGTAAGTCTTTTGATGGGATGGCTGAGAAAGACCTCTCAGGGGAGGGAATGTGTGAATGGAGAACTGAAGAACAGGAAGCAGCCAGCCGTGATATTTGGCGGTCTATTATGACCAAAATATTCCAGGTTCTACCCAGAAACACAGTGATGAATAAAATGAGACAGTGCCCTTCAGGAGCTCACAGTGAATATGTTTTGCTTACTAATTTGGGAAAAATCATTGGAAATTCATTGTGGTCACAAAATCCCATTCTTTCAATAAACTGGCATCCGTTTAAAACTTGGCATTTATAAGTACTCCTTCCCATATGTATTGGTTATTAACATGATGGATGATTTTATGTTTTACTTATCAAGGCTTCTTAAGGTTCATAGTACTGGAAATATTTCTCTTGATCTTTTCAGTGGAAGTGTATTGCATCCCACTGCCCTTAACTCTCTCTGCCAACTTATGTCTAATATACCTCATTCCCCCAGCTTGCTGACTGTTCTCTCACGTGATAAATAACCTGCCTTATCAAGGTCAGTCGGAAAGGCCCCTTTTACATATCTCATAAATTTTAGCCAGGTGCCACTGATGTGAGATTAATGTAATGGCACCATGGCAGGCACTCAGCCTTGTCTTAATTATGCTAAGGTTGCCAGTTCACCGTTTCCCTTCATCTGTCTCCTGCTTTAGGGAACACTAAACACTATGTCATTAGACTGTCTGTTCCACCACATTGGCCCCTTGCATTTACAAAGTCATCAGATGGCTTATGACATAGCTTTTCTAAGAAATTAAATTAAACAAATAGTGAAAACAAAAATTAGGGGTAAAGTGCCTGAAAAAGAATTCACATTATAATGCGATGGGGGTGAAATCCTCTATGTTTCATAATGATTTTCCTCTGACCAAGCAGTTACTTATCTGATGACAGGGAAAATTTTGGCTCTGGATGATCGCAGGTATGAAAAATCATGAGGTCCCTTTACTTTTAAGAATCAAGGCTTCCAATTTATGCGATTGGCCGTGATCCACGGGCACGTTCTCAGAGATCTTTCTTCCCTTCGTCCCTTCCCTTGGTGAATGACTAGTTTCCACAGGGAAGCTGTCTCTAGACCATATGTCCTACATGGGTGTTTAATTACCTCATCTATTTTTGCCTAATGTCCCCATCTACCTCCCCAAGGCATGCCAGCATAGTCTCTTGTTGAATTTGGAAATAAAAACAGTTTACTAACCTAGATTTCAAATTTGTGATGATTTTTTTCTTTAATTCTGCTTTCTGGATATGAATATGCTTTTTCTATGAGGAAACATATCTTCTGTAACATCTTTCCTTTCTTAATTCAAATAAACATTTCTTTGAGAAGGACTGTTATGTTCTAGGGACCTTTACTTCATCATGGGAAATAGATGGATAAAATCAGTCAAGCTCAAGACACTTGAGATAATCTTTTGATTGTGATGAAATAGAGAAAATAATGTTTCCATTAATTATATGGACCATGATATTACGTTTCTTAGATTTAAATACGCTTCCCCGTTTACTAGCTATATAAGCTCCAACAAGCTAGTTTCCTTTTTTGTGTTTCATTCCCACACCTTTAAAACAGGAGTAATAATACTACTGAACTGCTGAAGTTGTTTTAGAGGCATTTGAAGAATGGAAAAGCCCATGGGTCACTGGCTGGCTCATAGTAAGTACTATAGGGCATTTGCCATTACTATCTGGACTCTTCTTAAGATGCTAGTTCGCAATGCACTGTGTTTATTTGCTTTTCCAAATCTCCTCTTGCATATATCTTGTACTGTGTATTATGAGAAACACAAACGTATAAAAAGATCCTTTGCTCAAAAAGTTTATCATCTCCTTGGAAACTTTATCACCTTACTTTCCAAGGAGATGATAAACTTTTTCATAAAACAGAGTCTTGATAATAAAACAGAGTCTTGATAAGTGTGACAATAATGTAGATAAAATATTGCCAGAGTCCTGAAAATGGACAGAATACTTCTCAATGAGGTAATGAGACAAAGCTTTGTGGGAAAGGAAGCATGATATATATCTAATGATGGGTATAATTTGACATGAAGAACATCTATATATATACAAGCCTAAGCAACTATCGCAACTGAATGGATGACTGAACAGGCTGCTTGGGGCGACCAGGCTGGCAGGGGGGTCAGTGAGGGGCGACCAAATGACTAAACAAGCAGGCTGTATGGGGCAACCAGGCCAGCAGGGGCGTCAGTGAAGGACAACCAGGCTGGCAGAGGGGCGGGGAACTTGGGGGCTACCAATCCAGTGGGAGGGGCAGTTGGAAGTGACTAAGTCTGCAGGGGTGGCACTTGGGGGTGAGCAGGCCAGCAGGGGTGGCAGTTAGGGGTGATCAGGCAGGCAGGCAGGTGAGCATTTAGGAGCCAGTGGTCCTGGATTATGAGAGAGATGTCCGACTGCCGGTTTAGGTCTGATGGCCCTGGGATCCCCCGTGGGGTCCTGAATTGGAGGTTGCAGGCTTGCCTGAGGGGAACCATCCCCTGTGCACAAATTTAATGCACTGGGTCTCTAGTTTTTAAATAAAGAAATACTATGGTCAAAGGCTTAAAGGTATCCAGGTATTTCCTTTCTACCAAGAATGGTTAATATCTTCAGCTTTTTGAAAAATGTGTTGTGGGAATCATAGTGATGACAGGTAAGTATCACAAAAGTTGGCTGTGGTCAATGATAGATAAATTTCCTGAATGTCAAACCAAGTTTTATTTACCTGTGTATAAGGCAAATCTCAGAGTATGATAGAATATAGATCACTGTCATACTCTTGAGATTTTGCCTTATGAACAAGTAGATAAATCAAGGGTATTAGAGAATACTGGGGTTGAATAAGATAAAATCTAGGTGAGGCTATACTTTTCACATTCAAAATTTCTACTGCAGGCATATGTCTTTTAAAAAAGTTAATGGGGATTTAGTTAATCTCAATCCTTAGGAAAGAACTGGAGTTGATAAGTTTGCCAGATGACCCCAGTTTTACTATATGAAGATTACTGAGAAGATTCACCTGAAAAAGTGTATGGGGAATGACTCATTGATTTCCATTTGCTTATTAGAACAAAAGAGCACTACAAATAAGAAAGATCTACTGACGACTGTAAAAATATCATCCTAGAAAGAGTGCAGATCTCATAGTGATATTTTCCAGTCACTCCAAGTATGAGGGCGCTTTATGATTTTGGAAAAATAATTTTAATATGTGAGAAATGTTAAAGATATTTTGAGAAATCTTTACATTTTTAACCATAAAATTCTGTTAATTTTTGTTATCATTTTCAAAAAGACATTCTGAAAGTTGTAGATTAAATTGCTGTATTCAATTTAGAAAAATACCAAATAAAAAAATATATACCTTATTTCCTACCAACATGAATATTACTTGTGTATATAAGCATGGAAAAGAGCAGATATTGCTAATGATCAGATCACCTCCATCTTTTAGTTCCTTAAACAGGCATTTTAATAATGTTGAAAGTCTAAGTCCCTGACTATTTTTATAGTAACACATGGCTATTTATTTATTAACTAGAGGCCCAGTGCACGGATTTGTGCACATTGAAAGGAAATTAATTAGAAGATGTCCAGCATGACAGGGCTGGGTAAGAAGGGCTGGATACCCTCTGGAGCCAACCTCCCACAGTACCTCTCTAGCCAGCAACACCTGGGGCGATGCCGGGGCTCAAAGGGCATTTGTGGAGTGAGCAGGGTCTCTCTGGCAAGTGAGGTCCCTCAGGCTGGCCTGTGGGGATCGGGCCGAAACTGGCTCTCTGACATCTCCCAAGGGTCCTGGATTGTAAGAGGCCATTCTTGGGTGACGCACCCTTGAATTGGGCTCCTTCCTCTCTGGTTCCGGGTGAGTCACCAGCTGCCAAGTCATCACACTGGGCAGCTCCTGCGTTGAGTGTCTACCCCCTGTTGGTCACTTTGCATCATAGCTACTGGTCGAATGGTCACTTAGGCTTTTATATATATATAGATATGGAACTGTAATTTACCAATGCATATGGTTACATCACTTAGTAAAACTAACATCTCAAAAAGCAGCAGAGTATTGCAGGACTTTTATTCCCAACGAGATCTTAATTTCTCTGATATTAAATTTTGTTCAATTTTTCTGAAAATATATATTTTTCATCCTATTAAATCAGAGGGTCAAAAGTGGAAGTGCAATCAAAACGATTTCTTTTATTGCAAATTTCAGGAAACTGCACTGAGAATTACAGTGAAATTCCTTGGCTGAATGATAAACTTGGACGCACTTTTCTGCTGCCCATAGGCAGAAACGTGAACTGTAAATGTTCATGTGAGATAAACATTTATGGATCCTGTTCTCATCTAGAACATGCTAACTAGAAATTGCATTTGACAGTATGATAGTGATGGTTAAGCCCCCTTTGAGGCAACAATTTGTTTAAATTGGGCATAACACACTGTTGATATTCAGATAATTGTAAATAATGATTACTCTGTATTTTAACATGGTTATCCTAAAATATATCCCTGATTTACTAACAGTTCCATAAAATGACAATTAAATTGCTAGTGGACTATATAATTATTCCCTTGTGCCTGATCTAATGGTGTGAGGTTTAGAAATGAAAATGCTTGTGTTTTCTTTGAGGGGAGGAGTGCATTTTTTTTGTCAGTGTTACTGAAAACATTCAAATCTACTAAATCTGTCTACTAAAGCGGTCACCTGAAATGTGTACATTGAAATAAGCTAAGGTAAACCAGCAACCTACACATATTCAAATGTGTTACTGAGGTTTTGTTTTTGTGTTAACGTATATATAAAATCTGGGATCTTTTTTTACCTATGAGCTTGTCTCTGTTAGTCTGCATCCCTATGCAGTAATATTCCCTAAACTTGCACTTGAAGATTTTTAAGTGGGTAATTTTCATGGGGGATTATTTTCTTTTCATCAGTACCCTGTTTCCATGCTCTGATTTCACAAACGTTATGGTTTATTGAAATGCATGCTCACAAAGCAGCTCTTCTTCTTAGCTTTTCCCATTTGGTTAAGGCTTGTTGAGCAGGAGGCAACCGAATTTGGTGGTGCATAGTATTTTGGCATTTTTATACTCTGTGTGCGTACAGCTATAATTTAGAATAGCTGTGACTAGCATTTAATGATCTACAATGAATATTTAGACATTTGTTTATCTGCAAAATACAGATTTCAATGCCTCAAATTTCAGGTTTATATTAGGTGTAAAAGTATATATTAGTGTAGGTTCTTTTCATTATGTTTGACAGAAATAATTCGAAATGAATAACATCATGGAGATAATATCTGCTACTATGTGAACAAAGTTGAATATGATATTTCATTCTTTGGTTTTTAATAAGGACACTCTTCCATTATGAAAATAGAGATATGTAATGTTTAAAGAAATACAACTTTGACAATTAAAATTAAAGAAACTATTTGGGAATTATTTGGGTCTATTGTTTTTTAATTTAAGGGCATTTATTATACATTTGCTCTGATTAATGATTTACATCTGATAATTTATGTATATCATAACCATCTTGACATCCATATGCATCCATGGGATGCCTAGATCAGTTATGTTTTTTTAACTTTATTTTTATTGTTAACAGTATTATAGATGTCTTCATCCTCCCACCCCCTTTGCCCACCTCCACCCAGCCCCTGCTCCCTCTTCCCTCTCATTCATTCTTTATGTGTTTTTACCTTTTGTAAATCTAAAAGTCCAGTTTTATGTAGGTTGACTTTAGCTGCAGTTTTAATTTTAAACTTAGTTGGCAAGTATTTTCTTATTTTTAAGTACTTTGTTAGCCTGAAGAAATATTCAGCTGATAATAATAATCCTGTCACCAGTTTTACTTCTCAGTTGAAATATGAAGGTTTTTTCTTTTCTTCTCAGCACTTCATTCATCGGTAGGATGATGATCTCCTAGTGAGAGAGGCCATGCAGTTCACATGGAAGCATTTTTTTCAGCAGCAGTGGTGAGAGATTGGCAGTTTCAATAGGTGACTTATGCCTTCAGATCTCAGTTAAAGAAGTCAGAAATCTCGTGAGCGCCCACTAAGAAAGGTCCAGGAAAGAACAGAAAGCTCCCCTAAAACTGGTGCCATGGCTCTCTTTGGGGAAAAGGGTTCTCCTTTGATTTTTGATGGAGACTTTCCTCGTAGATTTGGTTTCCATTCAAAAGGAAAGCTTTTCTTCCTCAAGGCAGAACTCTGATAGAAAGTCATCCACTTTGGATGGTTACATCTTAGTCCTAAAGAAAAGGTAAGTGACCAAATATATTCTTTAAGGTCTCCTATAACAATATTGTTCTTCTAGTATTCATTTTAGAGAAAAAGAAAGAAATTCCATGCCAGGCCTGAGGCTAAGGACAAAGAAAGGAGGAAAGAGAGAGTAGAACAGGGGCGCATGCAATTGAAACAGAGGCGCTAAGCCTCTGAACCCCACTCTGATTATTTCTGAAGCACTGGCATTCTCTTAAAGGCTATTGGAGTTCACAGTGAAAATTGCTTTTTCAGCAGAGGGCAAGACCAGGCCTGTGGGGACCGATTAGCAGAGTGGCTTTCTGTGTCCCGTACACTACATGTCGCTTCAGTGGTTACAGTAACGCGTAGGACGTGGAGAAGTGAAAACGTTGATTCATGTAAGACCCCCATGTGATGCTCGGCGGGCTTTATATTTAACGTGCGTTTGATCGTTTACCACCTCCTTGTAAACGAATTCTCAGAGACAAGGTAATGGATGGATTAGATACAGTCTGTCGGTTTGAAGTTTCGGCAGAGAAGCTTTTTCTTGCATCATGGGGTGTATTTTGCAAATTCGTTTTCCAGTCTCCCTTTCCTGTTTTTTTATTAAATTATATCAATAAGCTTGGGGATCTACGCATTATAATTTTATGCTGAATGAGACTCAGAGGATGGTGTGATCTCTGAGCAGTGAAGGGAGGAGCTGAAATCATACATATGCATTAAAGAAACATTAGAGACCCTGCAGCCGGCAGGGTAGACTTCACACCTCCCTTCCTGTGCCTGGCAGGTCCACTGCTTAGGACAGGACCCATAATTGTGTTCCTTAGGACACACATGCTCTGTTTTACTATTACCAAATTTAAAAATGAACACTTGATATTCTGCTACCAGCTCAGAGATTGTTTTCTTTAGAATTTCTACGATTACTGTTGATTTATTTACATATCAATGGGCACTAGTCTTCCTAGCAGAAAAGTGACTGCTCTTGTAGATCTGAATTCACACTTGATATGGAGTAGAATTTTACAGTGAGAATAAGGAAACAAATTATTACACTGTTTTGAAAGCTAAAGCATCTAGCATAGTCTTTTTAAAAATATATACAAAAACCTGTCTGAGGGGGAACTGTTTCACTTGGCTTACTCTTGTGATGGGATCCTCTGCTTGGAACATCAAAAGCATTTTCATTATACAAGAACATCGCGCTGAGCTTTCAGCACATAGATCTTTTGGCTAAAATAGGGAGTGGGAAATCCCAAGCTTGCTAACTTGAGAGATAGTGAAGCCAGCTTTAATGCTTCCTAAAAATGAACATGCTATAACCAGCTCTTTATGTCTTATTTATTCTGGTGCTTAAAATGTGAAAGCAAGGAAAAGCCACGCTTCACCGCATATACTCTGAAATATAATAAAAGTGTTGTTGTTTGTTTGTCTTTTCTGGTGCAAAACGAAAGAGGTTTATCCAGTGCCGAGAGCTGTGAGAATGGTGGGCTTGTCTCGAAGTCCATCCCTGCTTCCTACTCAAGTCCATGGTTCTTATCGGGATCGGGAGGGAAGGGCTCCATTCATCTTTCTAGCTTTGGAGTGACAGTGTAAGAGCCTCCCCCTGTGCAATCTGGGCAATGGGGAGACTCTTCGGAGCTCCTTGACATTCTATGGTAACAATTTCTCTTAAAAACTCTGAACGTTGTAATCTTACAAGAGTAAATGGATGTAAATATGTTATAGTACTAGGTCACAGAGCTTTTCTAGTTACATTTCCTTAAAAATGATGTTATCAACAGGTTTGTACCTATTAATGTGAATATTTTTGCAGAAAACGGTATTTTAATAATGAGCATTGGAAATATCATATCAGATAGCTATCCTATATAATAAAAGGGCAATATACAAATCGACCCTAATGCTGAAAAACCAGAAATGACTGGGAACGACTGGTCGCTATGATGTGCACTGACCACCGGGGGAAGGCGCTCAAAGCAGAAGCTGCCCCCTGGTGGTCAGTGGGCTTCCACAGGTGGACATCCCCTGAGGGGTCCTAGAGTGCGAGAGGGTGCAGGCCGGGCTGAGGGTCCCCACCCCCTACCCCTGAGTACATGAATTTTTGTGCACCAGGCCTCTAGTATAGAATAGTATTTTTAACCTGAAACAGAATTTGCATATGCCCAGGGCCTACTTAAGTTATGTGCAGATTTTTGACTTTGTGGGTGGTCCATGTCTCTCCCACTCTTTGCTTAAAAGCCAACTGTAGTTACCCTCCTTGATGACAGTGACCTTTGCATTGGTGTAAATGATTTTTTTTGTTTGTTTATCCATCTCTGCCATGTTTCTGTGATGCATGCATATACATGTGTGGCACCGAGAGCCACAGGAACCACGTATGTGTAATATATATCAGGTCTTACCCTTTCAATTGTGAGTGTCCCAAGGGCAGTGATCTGGTTCTATTTATTTGTTTGTCTGAGCACCTATTTCCCCTGTGCCTGTTGTACTTCCTGCTAGAATCAATCCTCCCAGTGTGGGGCTACTCAGGGAGAGCGAGGCCAGCAGGGAACAGCCAACAATAGTCCAGTCCCACTTGTTTCACTAAGTGGAAACATGATGAACGTACCATATCACCTGGAGCCACCCGGACTTGGTTTATTTGAGACAAAAAGTTTATCAGGAGCCTGTAGACACCTTTTTATTGTTCAGTCACAAGGTGATTTACTGTGGCTGCTTTTCTGTTATGTGTTATTTTTATTTAAGAAAGATTTGAGTGAAAAGTTTTATACGTAATATTAAGTTCTTTTATTTACCTCATTCATGCATAAAATGTAGCATGAAAGAGAGCTAATTCCTTTTTTATGATATTTACGGGTGTAATAATAAACACATTCTTCAGTTGTAATGATGTTATTAATATGATCATGATATTTTAAGAGGAGTGAAAATGCATAATGGTAAATCTTTCTGGGTCATTTTGACAAGGGGCTCTGAAAATTGTCCATGGGAGAGTTGCTAAGGTACATAGACTCCTTGTCTATAAGGCAAATGTGTGACTCTCCTTCCAAGAATATACCGGGCATGTGCTTGGGTCAGTTCCACTTGGCCCAATCCCATTTCCCAGGCCAGTGAGCATAATGGCAGGGTAGAAATGAGATGTGTCTATGTGCCTTTGGTAATTACTGAGTATATGTTAATGAAGAGCTATTTCTTGGCCTTCCACCAGCACCGTTAAATATGACCATCTAGAGCTTTTTCTCACTGAATAGAAAGCCACCAGCACAGTTATAGAACCCTGTGTAAACAAACTGCATTTGAGTTTAATTTTAAACCAACATAAATGCAGATATTCTCAAGTAGATTGATCTGTAGATATTTATAGTTGAAGGGATTCTGAAACTGAATGCCTTTCTGTGGTGAGATCCACATTGTTGGTAACAAATACACTTCAAGATAATAAGCATCTAACATAATCTAAGAGATAGCAAGTAGTGGACCAGGCATTGTGAGCAAAGAAGAAGTTGCACAAAATATGCATGCTGCATTGTAGGACCTTAACATTTAGCAGTGTAGACAAGCCGTAGCTATTTATTAGCCAATAAAAAAATTTAACAATTACAGGGCCATCTCAGAAGTGATTATCAAGATACAGTTCACATAGTGAAATATGAAATAAAAACAGAGAATGTGAGGAAATATATATATATATATATATATATATATATATATATATATATATGAATGATGATGTTTCAGGTGGTCAAGTACTACATTTATTGGTTTCTTTCCCCGAGATGGAAACATTAGAATATTTTGAAAATTAGAGAGTATATCAAATCAGGCATAATATTTTGTTATAATGTTTTTATAGTATTACAGAAAAGGAACTTACTGTATAGAATTATTAGCTTTTCTCAGAAATAACACATCATTTATTTTCCCTTTTGATATCTCAGTCACTTGAACATTTAACATACTCTAGGCTTAGAATGACGGCAGAAACGTAATCTGGGGCATGGTAGTCCTCTGTGAAAATGTTTTTACAGTAATTGGATAGGATCCCCTTTAAGGCATGGGTCTTTATACAAATCATAAATCCAATGTCATGGTAACCATTTTTTATATGTTTCCATGTAGAGATAATATATTCATTTCCTGATGCTGCCATAATAAATCACTACAAAGTAGGTGGCTTACAACAACCGAAATGTATTCTCTTACGGTTCTGGGGGCCCGAAGTCCCAAATTTGGGTGTGAGAAGGATTGGCTGCTCTGGAAACTATCAGGGATAAGTTGCCTCATGCTTTTCTTCTTCTTTCTGTTGGTTGCTTGCGATCATTGGCATAATTGGCTTGTAGACAATTCACTCCAATCTCTGATGATGTC
The DNA here is from genome assembly GCA_004026665.1 of Murina feae. Taxonomy (NCBI): domain Eukaryota; kingdom Metazoa; phylum Chordata; class Mammalia; order Chiroptera; family Vespertilionidae; genus Murina; species Murina feae. The sequence goes on along the minus strand of PVJC01019870.1, from coordinate 3,241 downwards.
TTCACATCATCTTATTCTCTATGTCTGTGTGTCTACTTTTTTTCTTTCTTATAAGGACACGCTCACTGGATTGAGGGTCCACCCTTATCCACTATGGTCTTATCTTGAGCCTTGCCTTAATAAAATCATAAAAACACTTATTCCAAATAAGGTCACTTTAATGGGGATAGGGATTCTATGCAACCTACTATAGGTAGTAATTGCAAAGAAGCATGATAAACCCAGGGATTCGTGGAGTTTTCATCATTTCTTGTTTGATGAGAATATACAGTTCCAAATATACCTTTTTTTTTTCCAGAGGAGAAGGGAGAGGGAGAAAGAGATGGAAACATCAATGATGACAGAGAATCACTGATTGGCTGCCTTCTGCACACCTCCTACTAGGATTGAGCCTGCAACCTGGACATGTGCCCTGGCCAGGAATTGAACCATGATCTCCTGGTTCATAGATTAATGCTCAATCACAGAGCCATGCTGGCAGGGCCCAAATATACCTTTAAATATAAGTAAAGCCTAACTTATTTCCTGTTTGTTATTTGTGTTCCTCAGAGTTACAGAAAGAAAATGCCAAAATACATAATTATGGATTCAGCTGAGCAACCCCATTGCCCTTCAGATTTACCTTTCTAAGTCTCTAATCAGTTTTTTGTTCTTTCTACTTTTTAACCTACCTAAGGCCACTTGTCTCAAGAGGCAGGATGATTTTGAGACTAAAATGTAGACTATTTTCTTTCAAATACTAGGGAGGACCCTAGCAATGAATTCACTTAAGCTTGTAATTTTGTAAAATTTGCAATAGGAAGACATTTTAACCACAATTAGTTAACACTGGCCTCCCTTTCCATTCTGATTTTCCCTTCAGATCATTTCCCTTCATAACACAAAAGTTCAGGGCCAAAGGTGGTAGAGGGTTATTCATATGCACAGTGGTGCCTGGCTGTGAATATATGTGGGTGGTAGAGGAGAAACAGGGATAGTCTGCGGAAAATTCATCTGCATAGTACAGCTCCTCTAGAATAAAAGCTTGAGAGCTGTTTTCCCAAGTTTGACAGCAATCCTAAGAATTTACATGGCATTACTAATTACAGGTTGTAGAGTTGAAACAAACTTGCAATAACTATTTACATGAGAAAGGAAAATCAATTATCCCTCTATACTCTATAGAAATTGATTTTGCAAATCTTTGTCATATGAAGAAATGATCTGAATACACAGCCAAAAAAAAAACAAAGGAAAAAAATCACTCAATAAATATATTATGCTATTTTTGGTGCAATATATAATGTTTTGGTATTTGTCACAGTTATAAAATATCAGTGCTGTGTTGTAATTTACATTCTGATTAAAAATACATTTGTATTTGTAGCTAATTTTGCACATTTCACATTATATTATTTTTCTTAATGAAGTGTACCCAAACATTTAAAAGCTTTCAATTTCACAAAAACATAATCCATTTCTATTTTTACCTTTTCTTCAATAAAGAAATAAAAGTTCTACTTACATAATACAAGTTTTAATAACTTTGTCTATTGCAAAGTAAAGTTAAAACACAAAACTCTTATGAAGCTGTGCTTTTATTACAAACCCTTTAACTTCTCTAAGTCATTAAAACATCTAACATTGAATAACCTTTCTACTCACAAATTCAGTCTTCACATGTGATTATATTTGCCTCTCTCTTATGTCTCCTTTTTTCTTGGAGAGTCTTTGAGTAGAATTATTGGAGAGTATTTTAATTTCTTTTATAAAAAAAGAAAACAAATAGAATCTATCTATTTGGGGATATCTTTTTGTTAAAGGCAATATCTACTTACTCTCTGAATCCTCATATTTTTATGGACTGATTTTTAAAAATATATATAGCGATGACACAGATGTTGACTTTTTTGTTCTTTTATTTCTGTTTAAATTTCCTTTAGTTAAAACTACCCAAGAATGATCTTTATTAATAGCTCATTGTCGCCTGGATTTTAACATATCAGGAATATCCCATTTGCTCTCCATTTGATTCCTGTCATTTATTTTTCCTATTATCAACTCTATCTCTTTATATAACTTCTGTGTATAATTAAAGAGCATCTTGGTTATACATTATAAGTGCCCCAGGTATTTTGGTACCATAAAAACCTGCAATTTTATATGCGGAAATACTTTTTGAGAACATTCAGAAAGAATGACCCATTTTGCAAAAGTGGAAGTAGCTACAAAGAGGAGATGTACTTCGTCTAAGGCAAAGCCAGGATTAGAACCCAGGTTTTCTCATTCTAGGTTCAAACTGAGTCCACTTTTCTTTTCATCTCCATGTCTAGTACATAATTCACAAATTTATTTTTAAAAAAATAATAATTTGCCCTGGCCGGTTTAGATCAGTGGATAGAGTGTTGGCCTGCGGACTGAAAGGTCCCAGGTTCGATTCTGGTCAAGGGTATGTACCTTGGTTGCGGGCATATTCCCAGTAGGAGTGTGCAGGAGGCAGCTGATCGATGTTTCTCCCTAATTGATGTTTCTAATTCTCTATCCTTCTCCCTCTCTGTAAAAAATCAATAAAATATATTAAAAAAAATAATAAAATTTCTTATTTCTCTGAAAAGAGCCTTAATACCGCCACCATTCTATACCAAACTGTTGATGGCATTATGAAGATCTAAAGTAAACTAGTGCCTCTGACTAAATTTTTGTCTTCTATAAATTGGTAGAGAACTCTGATGCAAACTTTGATCACAATGTTTCTCTTACCCCAGTAATCTATAGTCTTTCAGGTATAAAATCTTACTAATGTCAAGTAGCAGGGGCAAGCTAAGTCTGTCTTTTATTTTCTCTTTTTCTCTGCTCTTCTGTTTCTTGTTTCCAGCTTTACAAGTATTCGTTTGGGCTCTTCATATTCTATATTCTCTACCTTGCAATATTCCCACACGGCAGTCAGGAGACAGTTTCACTTAAAAACAAGTAAAAACTAATTTTCTCTTATCTTTTTTAGGGTGGATATTCTATAAGGCACAGTTTTTCCTATATCTGTATAAGAAATCGATTTCTTAATCTAGTCTGTTAGTCTTCCTATTATGCAAGCATGACATTTAAAAAAACGACTTAAAATTAGGAAAAGTACCACTAAGTTTGCACAATGCAACAAAAGGTGCTTAAATTAAAAAAAAAAAAAGGCATATTGTCTTCCTTTTCTTGCAATTTCTAAAAATTGGAACTCACTAAATATTTAGATTGTTCAACAATGAAAACAGTT
>PVJC01019869.1:0-29752 GCA_004026665.1 Murina feae | reverse complement strand
GCTGAAAGGTATCCTTTGAGAATAGAATAGAATCAGAGGCATAGAAAGGGAGTGGACTGACAATTTTCGGGGGTTAAGGGTGTTGGGGATGCGTGAAGAGACTGGACAATAATTGTACACCTATGGATGAGGACAATGGGGGGGGCAAGGTCAGAGGTTGGGGTGGGAATTGGGAGGTGGGGAGCTATGGGGGAAAAAAAGAGGAACAACTGTAATAATCTGAACAATAAAGATAAATTAAAATAAAATAAAATTTAAAAAAAAGAATCAAATGGCAATAAATACATATCTATCAATAATCACTTTAAATGTAAATGGTTAAATGCTCCAATCAAAAGACATAGGATAGATTAGTAGATAAGAAAATGAGGCCCATATATATGCTATCTACAAGAGACCCACTTCAGAAGAAAAGATATATACAGAGTAAAAGTAAAGCAATAGGAAAAGGTATTTTATGCAAAAGGAAATTTTTTTAAAAGCTGACAAAATAGACTTATATCTGGTAAAATAGATTTTAAAACGAAGGCTATACTGAAGGGCAAAGAAGGACATAATGATAAAGGGAGCAATCCAACAAGAATATGTAATCATTGTAAACATTTATACATACACATAGGACCAACTAAATATGTAAATCAAATCCTGTCCTAGCTGGTGTGGCTCAATTGATTGAGCACTATCCTATGCACCAAAAAACGTCCATTTGATCCCCAGTCAGGGCACATGCCCAAGTTGCAGGCTTGATCCCCAGTAGGGGCATGCAGAAGGCTGCTAATTGATGTTTCTCTCTATGTTTCTCTCTCCCTCTCCCTTCCTCTCTCTCTAAAATCAATAAAAACATTTTTTAAATACGTAAAACAAATCTTAACGAATATAAAGGGAGAGATCAGCAGTAATACAGTCATAGTAGGGAATTTTAACACCCCATTGACATCAATGCATAGATCTTACAGACAGAAAATCAACAAGGAGACAGCAGCTTTCAATGACACACTAGATCAGATATATTTAATTGATGTCTTCAGAGCATTTCACTCCAAAGAAGCAGAATATAATTCTTTACAAACGTGCACAGAGCATTTTCTAGGATACATCACATGCTGGACACAAAACAAGTCTCAATAAATTTAAGAAGACTGAAATCATATCAAGTATTTTCTCTGACCATAATTGTATGAAACTAGAAATCAACCACAAGAAAAAAAGAAAAAAAGTTTAAAAACACACAAAAACATGCAGATTAAATAGCATGTTAACAAACAATGAATGGGTTAACAATGAGATCAAGAAATAAATCAAAAGATTCCTTGAGCTCTGCCAGTGTGGCTCCATGATTGAGTGTCGATCTGTGAACCAGGAATTCACAGTTCGATTCTCAGTCAGGGCACATGCCCAGGTTGGGGTTTGATCCCCAGTAGAGGGCATGTGGGAGGCAGCTGGTCAATGATTCTCATCATTCATCTTTCTATCTCTCTCTCCTATCCCTTCCTCTCTGAAATCAATATAAATATTTCTTTTAAAAAAGATACCTTGAAACAAATGAAAATGGGGACACAGCAATCCAACATCTATGGGACACATGAAAGCAGTCCTAAGAGGGAAATTCATGGCATTATAGGCATCCCTCAAGAACCAAAAAAATATATAAACAACTTAAATTTAAAGGAATTAACAAAAGAACAACAAATTAAACTTAAAATGAATAGACAAAAGGAAATAGACATGCCAGCATGAGAGAGCACAGGGGAGCGGTGTCTCTGGCCAGCCAGCTCAGCTTCTTGTGCCTCTTGAGCTGAGCCCTAGGCTGGAAATCCTCCTTTACTACCATCACTGGGTCCTAGCGGGGGAGAGATGAAGAGATATTGGAGGTTGAGATGAAATAATCAACTGGGAGAACAAAAGAGTGGAAATGTAGAAGGATTTCTGGGCAGCTATCAGGGACCATTTAAATGAATTGTTGACTGAAGTGAAATTTTCAGCAGAAAAGATGTCTGCATGTGTCTACAAGGAGAGATAGACAATAATGAGCTTCGTTAGCAAACTTTGGGGTTGAAAGAAAACAAGGAAACAATGGTCTCAGAGTTGGCAAGGAGAAACCAGAAGGATAGCTAACCCACCCTCAGGGCAAGTGATGAAAAAGGAAAGAGAAATTCTATCGATAGAGAAGCTACGGAAAAGAGGTATTCTCAAGGGATAGTCCAGGCTCAGAGGAAGAAGGAAAAGACTATGTTCAGACAAGAGGCTGAGTATACAGTGAGCTTTGCTAGTGGCAAATCAAGAATTTCAGAAGAAACTGGAAGGGTGTGTGGGTGGGGGATGGGTAGGAGACAGTAAGATTAGGGAATGTGTAGAATCATAAGGGGATCATAGTCAGAAGATGATAATCTAGGAACCTTGAAACAATGAAAATAATTATTGAGCATGATGGAACTGAGGCATGATGGGGTCTAAGACAGGTTATCACTCTAAAGCTGCCAGTATTGGGGAAGGTATTTTCAAGGTATTCTTGATGGAACAATTGGAGTTTTGTGAAACTTCTCTTCAGTTATAGACCCCATTGGCCCCAGGAGTATGGGGAATCTCTATAACAAGTAAATTGATCTTTAATATTTCCATGACTAAAAATTATATAGCTTCTTGTTTTGAAAGCTCATTGACATACATAAAGTGCACAATTTCTAAAGTGCACAATTTGGTAAGTGTGATAGTGAAACAAACCGTCATCACAATCAAGATAATGAACATATATCTACAACCCCCGAATGTTCACTCGCATCCCTTTATAAGCCCTCTCTCCTGCTCCCCTCCCTTCAGCCTTTAGGCAATCACTAATTCATTTCCTTGCCATTATAGATTAATTTGAAATTACTAGAAGACGATACAAATGGAATAATATAGTGTATACCCTTATTTTGTCTGGCTTCTTTCACACAGCATAATTATGCTATGATTCACCCATGTGTTGAGTATATTGATACAAACAATCTACAATTTGTCATTTACACATTGAGTTATGCAGGCCATTTCCATTGCACAGCTATCACAAGTAGATCTGCTATGAACCTGCATACACAAGTCTGTATGGACACATGATCTCATTTCCCTTTGGTAAATACCTAGGAGTCAATAGGCTGAATCATATAGTAGGTGGATGTTTTGTTTTGTTTTTTAATATATTTTATTGATTTTTTACAGAGAGGAAGGGAGAGGATAGAGAGAAACATTGATGAGAGAGAAACATCGATCAGCTGCCTCCTGCACACTCCCTACTGGGGATGTGCTGGCAACCAAGGTACATGCCCTTGACTGGAATCGAACCTGGGACCCTTCAGTCCACAGGCCGACGCTCTATCCACTGAGCCAAACCAGGTAGGGCAAGGGAGGTGGATGTTTTAACTTTTAAAAGAATCTGCCAAACTGAGTTTTCCAAAATGAAAACTTATAAGTGTCCACTTACATTTTCACTAATAGTATCCAAAGGTTCTAGTTGCTCAATATTATTGGTCTCTCAATTTCTGCTATTTATGTGGGGTGTTTATCATATTTACAGTTAATGTTGTTACTGACATGGATAGATTTAAGTATAACATTTTGTTAATTGTTTTTTATTTGTCCCATCTCTTATTGGTTTCCTTTTTCTCTCTTTCTGTCTTCGGAATTGTTTCTTTTTATTACATCACTAGAGGCCTGGTGCACGAAAGTTATGCACAGATAGGGTCCCTATGCCTGACTGGCAATCACAGCTGATCTGTGGGGTCACCAGTGGGGTGATCAGGAGCCTCCCTGCTCACACCCACTTTGGCTGGCCTGGAACCACCCACTCGCCAGCCCCCCACTTTGGCGCCACCACCAGTTGAGCATCTGCCTCCTCATGGTCAGTGCATGTCATAGCGACCAGTTGTTCTGCCATTCAGTCGATTTGAATTTTAGGGTTTCATATAGATTGTTCTCCCTTTTCTTGTTTATTAGCTCAAACTGTTTTGTCATTGTATTTTTTTTACCAATCACAATGTGAACCTTTAACTTATCCCAGTCTTCATTCTAATGCTGTTATGTGATATAACTTCACTTGTAGCATAAAGCCGTAGAATACTTTCATTTCTCCCCTCCCAGCCTCCGCTTCATGTTGCCATCCATTTTCTTCTATCTTACCTAATAATAGACAAACATGTAAATGGACTGTCCCTTCATTACACTCACCAGCCAATCAGGAGAGTATGCCAATTAACTCAACAAGATGTTAGTTAATTTGGATATATAGGCGCAAGGCAGAGGAGCGACGAAGACTGAAGTCTCCAGGGCCCAAGCAGTGAAGACAAAAGCTCCGGCCTGAGCCAAGGCCTGGGTCCCGGGTGCCAGAGGAAAACCGGTGCCGGCAGCCAGGGGAAGGGAAGGCCTATTGCATGAATCTCTTCGTGCAATGGGCTCCTAGTATATGTAATAAACCCCATGAGTCTTTGTTGTTATTTTTGCTTTAAACAGATGACTGTTTAAACACATTTAAGTAATAAGAAAAAAACTTAAATATTTACCCAAATAGTTCCCATTCCCAGTGGTCTTCATTATGGTGTGTAGGTCCACATTTCCATCTGGTGCTATTTCCTTTCTTCCTTGGGAACATTTAACATTCCTTGTAGTCTGCATCTGCTGGTGCTGAGTTCTTTCACCTTTGCATTTCTGAAACAGTTTTCTTTTATGTTTTGGTGGGGGTTTTTTAAAATATATTTTTATTGATTTCTGAGAGGCAGGGAGAGGGAGGGAGAGATAGAAACATCAATGATGAGAGAGAATCATTGATTGGCTGCCTCCTGCACACCCTACACTGGTGATGAGCCACAACTCAGGCATGGGCCCTGACCGAGAATTGAATGGTGACTTCCTGGTTCATAAGTCGACACACAACCACTGAGCCATGCCAGCCAGGCTGTTTTTTTTGTTTTTGAAATATATTTTTACTAGGTGTGAATTCTATGAAACAGTTTTTATGTCTGTGCTTTTACAATATGCTGCTCGTTAGTATTTCATGCATTTTTCAACAAGAAATACTCCACCATACTTATCTTCTTCTGCATGCATATATCATCTTTCTCTAGCTGCTTTAAAACTTCTTTCTCACCCTGACTGGTTTGGCTCAGTGGACAGAGCATCGGCTTGTGGACTGAAGGGTCCCAGGTTCGATTCCGGGCAAGGGCACGGACCTTGGTTGTGGGCACATCCCCAGGAGGAAGTGTGCAGGAAGCAGGTGATCGATGTTTCTAATCTCTACCCCTCTCACTTCCTCTCTGTAAAAAATCAATAAAATATATTTTTTTAAAAAAAACACTTCTTTTTCACTTGCTTTGAGCAACTTGATTATGATGTGCCTTGGTGGAGTTTTCTTTTTGCCTGGGTTTTATTGAGTTTCTTAGATCTATGGAGTTACAATTTTCATCAGATTTGAAAATATTTCCATTTTTTCAATGCACATATTTTTTGTTCCTCAAAAGCCCTACTCTTATTCAAAGTCACTAATTGCACATATCAGACACTTCAAGTTATCCACAGCTCACTGATGCTGTGTTTAATGTGGACACTTTTTACTTTCTTTTTAATTTTGTGTAGTATATCTTCTGGTCTACTAATCTTTTCTTCTGCAATGCCTACTCTGCAATGCAATTAATTTAATTCCATTTATTTTTTGTCTCAAACATTACAGTTTTCATCTCTAGACATTTGATTATTTTTAAAGATAAATCCCATGTTTCTACAGAACATAGTCCTATCTCTCACTCTTAGAATAGATGGAACATAACTGTTTTAATGTCCTAGTGTCCTGACTCTATCATTGTGACATTTCTAGGCTGGTTGTCACTGATTGGGTTGTTTTTTTATCTTTTAGTCATGGGTCACATGTTTCTGCTTTTTACATTCCTGATCATTTTTAATTGTGAATTTTACCTGGTTGGGTGCTCAAAATTCTTAATCTTATAAATATTTCTTAGCTTTGTCTGACATACAGTTTCTTGGAAACAGTTTGAGCCTTTTGAGTCTTCTTGCTTTTAAACTGTGTTGGCAGTGAAGTGTTTAATTTAGAGCTAATATTGTCTACTATGGAGGCAAAACCCTTTTGTGTTTTCCACTTGATAAGTTATTAAATATGAAGTTTCCTAGTCTGTGAGTTGGAGACAAAGTTTTATTTCTGTGAGAGCTACGTAGTTACTATTTGCTCTATTTCTTTTAAATGGTTCTTTCATGACCATTCTCTCTCCCTCTTTTCCTCTCTCTCTCTCTCTCTCTCTCTCTCTCACACACACACACACACACACACACACAAACACACACTGATCCACAGGAAACTGAAGACTCAAGGGACCCCTCAGCAGACTCTAGAGCTCCTTTTCTGTCTCCCTCATATCTAGTAAGTACTTTTCCTTTAAGTTCTAGCTGCTCCCTAGATACTCAGCCTTGTTTTCCAAACTAACACCGGGTCCCTTCTCCTGCACTGCAGCCTTAACATTCTTCCCAGACATTACCCTGGATCATTGCAGGGCTCACGTCATTTGTTCCCTTCTCTCAGGGATCACTGTCCTGCATTGTCTGCTGTCCATTGACTTGAACACCATTGTTTCATATATTTGTCTGGTTTTTTTGTCCTTTGCTTTCATCTGTATTATTTATTGCTTCATCTTATTTGGTGTGCCGAGCCAGCTCAGCCAAGGGTTCACAAGCCTGAGTGAGGGCAGCAGCGAAAGGATGGAGAAATGACAGACAGAGAGAATAAGCTGGGTGTAGGTAGATCTTCCTGTGCCTGGCTGAGGCCACAGAGAGGGACCCAAAGGGCAAGCTGAGCCTTTATTTTATAGCCAGAGGTAAACAAGGTAGTGGTCACCATAGTTACAATGTTCTTGTGAGTTTCACTTGTTTTCACAGCACTTGCTGCATCTCCCGCAGCCCATTAGCTACCCAGACAAGATCTAGGGAGCAACATAAGGTCAAGCCTAGTTATACTAAGAGGACTGTGTCCTCTAAGCTAGGATTTGTTTGTGGCTTTGCCAACAGGTCAGTCCGAGGTTTAACCCTAAAGCCACGCCCTACAATTTGGAAGTGGAAATCTGAATACAATATCTTTGTAGAAAAATCCATGATTTAAAATTTGTTAATGAATCTCTGGTAAACCAAGTTCAGTCCCCTTGAGGAAGATGTTCATGACTCACAATGGCCTTTCCAGGCCACCCTCTCTGAAGCCTGATATATTGAATGAGGAAACTGAAATAGACTAAGTAATTGCCTAAGGTTACAAGAAGTAAATGACAAGCACTAGAATGGAATTCAGGTGTGTCTTTTGCCAAAGCACATATTGTTTATTCGTTATGCTTCTTACACATGCAAGTGAGTTATGGAGGCCATATTTGATATCAGAGATTAAGTGACTAGAGTCTAACAAAAACACCAATATTGTGAAATCCCAAGGTCCAGTGGAAGGAGAGTCTCAAATGAGAATAGACTTGACTTCAGCAAACTAACTTTTCTTCTTCCTCCCTACGTCTAATTCTCTCATTTTCCCCCCTCCTCTCATGTACTTTTACTGGATTTATCAGGTTCATCATCTGACAGTTGATTGAGATTAAAATCCTCTAATCAGTCAGAAAGGTGGTGAAGTGGTACTGCTAGTCAAAGCCCCATTTCAAAAATAAAAATAAAAACAAAAGAAAATAAATGAAACTGACCACTGAAACACCAGTAACGGGGTAACTCAAAGATCTCTCTCCACCTGCTGCTTGGACTTCACTTTCAGCTTCTCACCTTCCTCCATGAACAACATGAGCTTCAGCACCCACTCCAACTTCTCCACAAACTTGGGAACCCAGGGCTCTATGCAATAGTCCAGCCACCCAGCCATCTAGCCAGCATCTATGCAGGCGCTGAGGTTTTGGACTCCTGGTTCTCTGTGTCTTACTCTACCAGTGTGCAGGGCAACTGGGGGTCCCAGGGCCTGGCTACGGAGATGGCACAGTTCTGGTGGGCAACAGGGAGCATCCAGAGTAAGAAGGAGACTATGCAATGCCTGAATGACTGCCTGGCCTCCTACTTGGAGAGAGTCAGGAGCCTTGAGGCTGATAATCAGAGATTGGAGAGCAAAATCCAAGAACACCTGGAGAAGAGACCCAGGTCAAAGGCTGGGGACATTATTATTTCAAAACCATCAAGGCCCTGAGGGCTCAGGCCTTTGCAAGTTCTATGGACAATGCCCGTCTTGCTGCTGAAGACTTCAGAGTCAAGTATGAGACAGAACCGGCCGTGCACCAGTGTTTGGAGAGTGATGTCAATAGGCTCTGAAAGGTCACTGATGACCCCAATGTCACTTGACTGCAGCTGGAGACAGGGATTGAGGCTCTCAATAAGGATCTGCTCTCCTTGAAGAAGAACCACAGGGAGAAAGTAAATTGTCTGTAAAACCAGATTTCCAACTATGGGTTGACTGTGAAAATAAATGCACCCAAATCTCAGGACCTCAGCAAGATCATGGTGGACACTGTGGCTCAGAAGAGAGTCTGTTTCTAGAGCATTAATAACTAACTGTCTCTAAATGCCTTAAGAGATCATTACATATTTTATAAAACCTTACTTATTTTAGTTTGAGGCACTAGGAAAACAAAATATATGACTCATAACACTTTACATGAAGAAAGTGCGGGTTGGAAGGAAAAAAAGAAAGTGTGGGTCGGGAAATCAAACCAAGAAGAAGCTAATCCGAGTCTCAGGAGGGACATCCCTGGTCTAGAAATTGGTGCGGGAGTGAGCAACCTCTCCCAGGCATGGCAACAGGAAACATGCTGTGATTTGTTCGGTGACATGGTAGCCACAGCCATGAGAGTCATGTGCAGGCATGTGCATGGAACAGGGAAAACCCACCCAGCCAATGCACCGATTTTTAAGTTAATCTCTTCTCACTCCTTCCCATTACATCCCAAGTCTTCAGGTTTCTGCAGAGCTGAGAGCCTGAGGCCCGCTCAGCTTTCCTCTGGGTTGTCCCCTATCTCTGGAGCAACCAGGCTCTCAGTGAGGCAATGTTTACCACATGTAGCATAGTGTTTGGAACACGAGCAGATATTCAATAAACATGCTTAGCACCTGTGAGGCAAATGTTGAGTGGTTATTTTGTCCCTTCACCTTGACTTGCTTGGAAAGATCTCAACAAGGATTTGGCACGTCCCAGTCCCTGAACTGATGAAGGGTATAATAACAGAAGGGAGACTACATACTGACTTGCAGTCATGCTACTGGATAAAAACTGGCCAGGGAGGATGGCTAACTCACACACAAAGAATTTCTAAGCCACAGGAATCTCCTAAGATTTCATGTGTCAAACCAGTTTTCTAGATGGTGATTCTGTGGGAAAAAAAGGAAAGAGTGTAGTTGGTGAGTTCGTTGGTTATTCTTAGCCCCAAATCTCACTGGGGCTATGCCGATAAATAACCCTATTATGTGGAAGAAGTGTATTATTTTATAAAAAGAAAACTGAAACACAACAGAAATAGAAATCAAGGAACTGATTTGCATTTTCTTTCGCCCTACCAAAGAAAGGCAAGAGGGCGGGAAAGAGGGTTCTTTCAAAATGTAACCTTTCCTGATTCTTCTGAAACATGGTTTTCTAAATGTTCAGATTTATGAGTAACTATTGGAGGGTCACCTATCAAGTAAACTATGCAAATTCATTTTCTATTGCTCCGTAACAAAACACCCCCAAATTTACCAGCTTCAAACAATAAACATTATTTCACACTTTTTGTGGGTCAAGGATTTGGGAGAGTTTTGCTGGGTCTCTCAGGAGGTTGTATGCAAGCTCTTGGTGGGGGCTGCTGTCTCTGATGCCCGCCTAGCTCTTGTGGAGTCACTTCTGAGCTGACCTTGCCATTGTCGATGGGAGGAATTAGTCCTTTACTATGTGGACCTCTCTATAGAATCGCTCACAAAATGGCTTCCCCAGAGCAAGTGATGGGAGGAGAAAGAGAGAGAGAGAGAGAGAGAGAGAGAGAGAGAGAGAGAGAGAGAGAATAAGAGAGGGGAGGGGAACAAGAGGTCAACCACAATGCAAGTCACAGACCTGTTATCTCCTTATTTGGGGAGTGACATACTGTCGATTCTGCTGAATGGTATTGGTCACAGTGACCAGTGTGGGAGGAAACTGCCCAAGCATGCAAATACCAGGAAGTGAGAATTTGGGGGACCAACCTGACAGCTGGTTGCTACACTATTCCAATTGTTCTGCACACATTTGGTCTGCAGCCTCATGGCTCCTCTATCTAGGACACTGTGATGACAAATAAAAATTTGAGGTGTGATGAACTAGTTGGTATCCATGGTACAGAGTGCCCTCAGTGGGTAGGCTCACCACCACACACATACTGTGTCACTAGTCATTCTTTTATCCGATTAGAAGTCCAAGGCATGCATCTTCGAATGGCACCATAAATGTATTGTGCTAGGTTTGTATAGGAAGCAAACTTACAATTAGACACATAGTTTAGAATGTATTTAGGAAGTAGAATGATGTAAACAAATGTGGACACACTGAGTGTTATTCAGAAAGAACCAGTTCCAGGTCCGTGTGTGTTACTAACTAGAACTACAATGTCAGGCAAGTCACCTAACCTCTTTGAGCTTATTATATCAACTATAAAATGAGTGTGTGGCATTAGGTGGTTTCTAATAATACTGCTATTTCTTTTTAAAAAAATGGTTATTTAATGATATTCTAATTATGGAAAATTCTCAATAAGATGCACTTCAGAGTACAATTTTCTAGATAATAGCATTTCTAAAGTAAGAGAAATGCATCCCAAATGGGCCTGTAATCTAAATCAGATCAAGATTAGTGACTGCATTCGCTTATGACAAATTACCATATGCTGGGGTATTCAGGGCTGGTATTAGAGGATGGCGTGTAGGCACTGCAGAGGTTCCTCCTACAGGGGCCGGCGAGGTGTGTCCCCAAAGCACAGTTTTCAGAGGTCACATATATATGCAGCATGTGGTCATGTCTATCCCCACAGGTCTGGGCATATACATTTTTTCATTTACATGCCATAACATTGACTTATGTTAAGTATACAATTCAATGACTTTTTGCAAGTTACAGACTTATGCGATCATAACCACAATCTAATTTTCATCATTCCCAAAAGGACTTATATCAATCTGTAGTCAATTGCTTTTCCAACTCCAATCCCCAGGCAACCAAAAAGTCTACTGTTTCTATAAATTGCCTTTTCTGGAATTTTCAGACAAATGGAATCATACGGTATGTGGTTTTTTGTGTCTAGTCCCTTCATATAGCAAGAGATGCTTAAGGTGCATCCATGTTGTAGTATGCATCAGCAGTTTGTTCTTTTAATTTCAGGATAATATTCACTCGTACGGGCATTTTGTTTATCTCTTCACCGATGTATGGACATTTGGCCTACTTCCACTTTGTGGCTGTGAGAAACATTTCTGTCAAATCTTTGTGGACATATGTTTTCATTTCTCTCAGATATATACCCAAGTAATGGAATTTCTGGGTCACATGGGTTAAATTCTATAATTAAGTTTTTTTAAAACTGCCAAACTATTCTCCAGAGTGGCTACACCATTTCATGTTGCCATTTTTTATTATATCAATAGGCGTTGATGGGCAGTGAGGAAAGTGTAAACTGAGGAGTCTCTTCTTGTCATGGTGACCCCAGCTCCAGAAGACCTTATGCCTAACTGACAATGAAGCTTTGGGTAGTGACCACCGAAACAATTGTTTTCTGGACTAAATTCTTCCTAATTGTACTAAGAAGCAATCCCTATTGCCCTACCTGGTTTGGCTCAGTGGATAGAACATTGGCCCACAGACTGAAGGGTCCCTGGTTCGATTCCAGTCAAGGGCACGAACATTGGCTGCCAGTTCCCTGACCCAGGTAGGGGTGTGTGCAGGAGGCAACCAATTGATGTGTCTCTCTCACACCAATGCTTCTGTCTCTCCCTCTCCCTTCCACTCTCTCTAAAAATCAACAGAAAAATATCCTCAGATGAGGATTAACAAAACAAAAAAAGAAGAAGCAACCCCTACTCAGTTGTGTGGATGCTATTGTATGTCCTTTTTCACTATCAAGACAGGCCAAAGCAAGGTTCTAAAAACTGTACCTCCTGTCCCAAGTAATTCATTTTATTG
This sequence comes from Murina feae, assembly GCA_004026665.1. Classification (NCBI taxonomy): domain Eukaryota; kingdom Metazoa; phylum Chordata; class Mammalia; order Chiroptera; family Vespertilionidae; genus Murina; species Murina feae. Next base: position 17,571 of record PVJC01019869.1, on the reverse strand, counting down.
CATAAATGCCAATACCTTTGTAGCTAGTTATTTAGACCTCAGAAAGACAATGGCCAAAGATATCTTTATATTAATCTAATATTTTGCTTGTGAAACGGTGCCCTGCAGGTGAGAAAAGTTCTCACCTATTTTATTTAGGAAAAAGTCTGCATCATCTTCCTCTGTAGTTAATTTAAAGGATCTTTAAGACATGGATGGACTTAAGAGTAATATGCTAAGTAAGTCAAACAGGGAAAGACAAATACCATATGATTTCATTTATATGTGGAACTAAAAAAGAAGATAAATCAACAAACAAAACAGAAAGAAACTCACAGATACCGAAAACATTTTGATGGTTCCCAGATGGAAAGGGGTGGGGGCGGTGAAAAAAGTGAAGGAATTAAAAAGTACAAATTTATAGTTATAAAAGAGTCACAGGGATGTAAAGTACAGCACAGGAAATCTATAATAATAAAAGTGTAATATGTTAATTAGACCACACAGCCCAACAACCTTCTGGACATCCTTCCAGGCAACCTTCCAGACGAAGCTGGGGCTGCAAGGGCCGAGGCAAACCACCACGGCTGCAAGGGCCGAGCTGAATTTCATGCATTAGGCCTCTAGTATAGTCAATAATCTTAACTAATAAAAGCGTAATATTGAAATTAACCATTTCTCCTAGACGGGGTAAGCCACGCCCACCAGCCAATCAGAGCGGCTGTATGCAAATTAGCCCAGCCAACATGGCAGCCGCCACTCAGGGACCTGGGTTAACGGCAGCTTCCTTTGCAGCAGGAGTGAAAGTGGAACTGCGCCCGTTCTGCTTAAACTGGCTCTAGCAAAACACACATTTGCAACATAATAACAATAATAGAATCCTCGGGAGCTGAAGGAAACAGCAGGCCTAAGAGTAACATTGTGTCATTATAGACGCCACGAGGTGAGGTGAAGCAGAGAGGAGGTTTTGTTACATGTCTAGGCCCCGGCTTAAAGGAACAGCATCAATTATAGAAGATAAAAAAACCCCAAAACCTGTGTCCAGCCAGCCTTGCTAGGACATTGGGTCAATGGGAGCTGTGGGCAGCCTTAAAGCCTGAAAGCACCAATCAGCCCCTCACCCACGCTGGCCACAACCCAATGGGGTGAGGGACGTTCCTAGGGGGCTTGGCCAGCCTGCACACAGCCATCAGCCTGTCACCCAGGCTGGTCAGGCACGCCAGCAGGTGGACATCCCCAGAGGGGTCCCAGACTGTGAGAGGGCACAGGCCAGGCTGAGGAACCTCCTGAGTGCACAGAGCGGCTGCAGGGCGGAACAGCACAGGACTCAGGACCCGTGAGTGGGAAAGAGGCAGCAGGGTTGGCGGCCTGCTTGGCGGCTGCCCAGGCCCTTTGCGGGGCACCAGGGAGCGGGAAAGAGGCGGTGGGGGCCGGGGGCCCGCTTGCCGGCTGCCCAGGCACTTTGAGGGGCACCGGGGAGCGGAAAAGAGGTGGCAGGGGTCAGGGGCCTGCTTGGCAGCTTCTCAGTCCCCTTGCAGGGCACCGGGGAGCGGGACAGAAGCGGCGGGGGTCAGGGGCCTGCTTGGCAGCTTCCCAGGCCCTTTGTCGGGCACCGGGGAGCAGGAAAGCAAGGCTGCAGGGGCTGGGGTCCTGCTTGGTGGCTCCCCAGACTCCTTGGCAGCACCGGGGAGTGGGAAAGGAAGGCAGCAGGGGATTGGTGAGTGGGAAAGAGTTGGCGGCCTGCTTGGCGGCTCCCTAGGCCCTTTGGGGGGCACTGGGGAGCGGGAAAGCAAGCTCTTGGGGGCTGGGGGCCTGCTTGGCAGCTCCCCAGGTCCCTTCCAGGGATCAGGGAGCAGGAAAAGGCTGGCCTGACCACAAGGTGGGGTTTTCCCTGCTTCCTGGTGGCTGGAGGAAGATGGGCAGTAGGCAAGCTTGGGAGGCAGGCAGCACCCAGCCCTGGCCACAGTTCAAAAAAAGAGCACAACATGCAAGGGAGAGCAAGAGTTTGAGAGATCAACATAGAGGGGGTGCCTGCTCCAAGCCTGGGGGCAGGCTCCCAGCAGGTAGACACACACAGGAGGACTGCTCCGAGCCTCAGATGCGGCTGGGGGCAGGTCCCCAGTGGCGATACACACACACACAAAAGGCACCTAGCAGACTGGAGCCATCATAGGGCATCCACTGAGGGGTTCCAGACTGTGAAAGGGGGAAGGCTGGGCTGAAGGACCCCCACCCATCCCCCGTGCACAAATTTCGTTCACCAGGCCCCTAGCCTAATATAATAAAAGAGTAATATGCAAATTGACCATTACCTGAGACACCTAAGCCACGCCCACCAGCCAATCAGAGCGGCTGTATGCAAATTAACCCAGCCAAGATGGAGGCTGGCAGGGCGGCTCTACACTGGGAGCCTCCGTGGCCCGCAAAGCTGTGCCAGGTGTGTCAGCTCAGTGGGGGTGGGTCCGGCCTGGGGCCTCCTTGGGGTGTCCAGGAACGCCTGTTTTTGGTCTCTGCCTGGCTCCGCCCCCTGGGGGCCTCCTCGGGGGCGTGCAAGAGCACCCGTCCAGGGTCCGCTACCTTCATCCGCCCCCCAGGGGCCTCCACAGGGCGTGCGGGAGCGTCTGCTGCACAGTGCGGAGAATCCGAAGCCAGTCCGCTGCCCGACTCCACCCCGGGTGTGTTTGCTCAGCAGCAGGGCCCCACCAGGGGATCCTGCACCAGCTTCCACGCCTGGCTCGCCACCCAGCTCTGCGCCAGGTGTGTCCCCTCAGCGGTGGGGGCCCGCCAGGCATGTGTGATCGTGGGCCCTCCAGTGGAAAACATCCAGGCCTGCACTCACCAGCCCTCCCATGCTCCAATGCACGAACCCTGAAGGGGCTGTGGGCAGCCTGAAAATGGCTCTCAGCCCCTCACCCAGGCTGGCCAGGCATGCCAGCAGGTGTACATCCCCCCCGAGGTGTCCCAGACTGCAAGAGGGCACAAGCCGGGCTGAGGGACCCCCACCCCCGGAGTGCACAAATTTTTGTGCACTGGGCCCCTAGTATTGTAATAACTATATATGGTGTCAGATGGGTACTAGAATTAACAAGATGATCACTTCATAAGTTATATAAATGTCTAATCACTATGTTATACACCTGAAACTAATATAATATTGTATGTCAACTGTGATTGAAAAATGAAAAATTATTTTTTTAAAAAAATCTTAATTGCCCTAGCTGGTGTGGCTCAGTGGATAAAGCATTGGCCTGTGGACCTAAGGATCCCAGGTTTGATTTCGGTCAAGGGCATATGCCTAGTTGTGGGCTCAGGTGTGCAGGAGGCAGCCAACCAATGATTCTCTCTCATCATTGATGGTTCTATCTCTTTCTCCCTCTCCCTTCCTCTCTGAAATCAATAAAAATATTTTAAAAATAAATAAAATAAAAATAAATAAATTCTTAGGTGTGGACCATGGAAAAATGGGTCACAGTGGATTTGTTTGGCCCATGGGCTGTAATTTAGTGACAAATAAATAAATAAAGGGTCTCTAAGTATGGCCCTGTACAAATGTCAATATAAAAAATGTACATAATGTGCATTTTTATTTTAGAAGCCATGTTTTTTACTAAGTATAGTGCTTACTCTGTAAAAATTTACTGAATGAATCTGCCCTAAGAATAAAGTTCTACTTTAGGGGACTAAAATTATACAAAACAATGACTTAGTGTTGTAATAAAATGTCAATTTTATTAAAACTTCACATGGTTAAGTAAATTTGTTTTTCTTAAAGCGCATTTTATTGTATCTCTTCATCAGAGTCAGTTGGCTCAGTGAGACTGTCACTGATAAAGACATGTACAAAGTTAGCACCACACACCTATAAACGCAGATAGCCATGACAATCTTTCCCGTATGTACAACCCTTTTCACATACACACACATATTTACAGCTAATAAATAACACTTGACGCCAAAGCATTGTTAATATATACTATATAGTGAAGTCCACAGAAGCCAGAGTTCCCAGGGCCATGCACAGATTTGACTCAGATGTTCTTAAGTTTATGCACTCAAATCCAGAAAATTAATGAATTACAATAAAGGGTGATGCCAAGCACAAATCACACATTTATTTTTAGAGAGAATTCGTGCCACACTGGCTGATATCACTCACATTCGTCCTACTCTGCACAACCATATTCCTCAGATGAAGGGCAGACGTTATGGAACTCCGGAACAATTTCTAAGCCAACAAATCCCAGTCCATCTTCTGATCCTCCACCTTCCAAGCCGGACTGAATAAGTAATGTACACGGTGTTTCGTATGTGAGTATCCATGTGTTTGGTGCCCGCATGTGTTCACAGTTTGGATTCCCAGCAATAGCCTCTGAGATATTTGACTTCATTTTGTATTAATATAGAAAAGCATTCTGAACACAGGAGATCTATTTTATAAATAATTGCTCACTCACTCCTGACTAGTTGTTAAAAACAATTCTCGTGACATTTCATGTGGCTGTGGCCATTGAGGATTCTTTTCATCGTGCATGATGGTTTTAAGCACTGTTTATGACTATGTCCCAGTGACTTTTCCATCTCTCTCCTTAGTAAAAGTGGTCCTGGTCTAAAATGTGTCGACGTTTGAGTGATGCAGAATTGGAACACACTTTCTTCTCAAAACCAGGGAAGAAAGAGTCCTACTCAAAGTAAGGCTGAAGCAGGGCCGAGATAAGCCTAAAGCTGAATAGAAACCATTGGCTATTAAACAACTTCACATCGATGAATATAGTTTGGAAATCTGCTGCTAAAATTATGGGATCATTTTCTTTCTCCGTAGTGAAAATTATGGGTCAGCTAAGTGTGACAGGCTCATTTTAACACCTACCCAGGGAACACTGTTAAAATATAACTTTGGGACAAAGCAAGAAAAGGAGGGGAGAGATTAAGCAATAAACTGTAAAGCCTTTTAAGACTTAATTGTTCTAAATTTTATATCTCCTTTAATTTGTAACAGTTATGATGCAACCAGCCACAGGAAGTGTTAAAGGTCCAGTCAACTCCATTTTCCACTCCTCCTCCCAGTCACTGGTTCTTGGTTAACTCCTGGGCTGCATTTAATGGCAAGAGGACGGCCATTCCAAAAAAGGCAGGTGTTTGTCCAGTAAGGAAATAAGTCCCACTCAGGCCATAAAAAATTATTTCCTATTCAAGCTTGGAGTAAACTTTGAGAATGTATGGCTCTCAAAAATGCAGAATTCCAGCTAAACTATGAGGTTCTAATCATTTGTAGGCTATGGCTAAAGTCACTACATAAAGAAGCTTTGTTATTTTACCATAAGCCAAAAAAAAATCTTATTTCTTTCTCAAAGGACAAAATGCAGTGCTTTTCATATCTGCTGGGTTTTTGTTTTGGTTTTTAATGTTGCAAGATGTGCTGTTTGGCCACTGTACTCCTCAAACTAAATGAGCCACGTTTTAGTATTTGAGACTGTCTCTTAAGATAACTAACAAGGATAGCTGGGATTAATACTCAGGAAATTTCACTTTTAACCACCCAACGCTCTGGGCATCTCTTGTAAAGTTACTTCACAGAATTCATGTGCTGGTCTTCCTGCTACAGATTCTGAGGAAAAAAAGGAGAGAGAGAGAAAGAAGAGTGATTTATTGCCTGCTTAGTGTTTTACAACCCTCTCCCCTCCCCCACCATCTTCAGATTTCAACTGGAAGGTCAAAACGAAAGTGAGAATAAACTAGGGAAGATGTGGAAAATGGGTCAGAGCAAGGCTGCATTTCCGAGAGAGGGAAGGAACTAGCTATATCAGCTACTTAGCCGTGTTCCAATGAGGACTGTCATTCTCAAAACACCGAACCCAGTGGTCACAAGAAATGCCTGGTTTGTGTGGGTGTTTTGTTTTGTTTTGTTTTTCTTGTGATATGAGACTTCTAAAGAGTTATATCAGGAAGAGAAACTTTGTCTGATTGACTAACTTAATCACAGAAGGAAACTGCAAAAGGTTGCTAGTCTGGTTCATAATTACCTCCTAGATAAGTTCAGATGCATTAAAAAAATGCTGCCTAAGTATTTGTTGTCTCGGCAATTCTATAATCGGATGGGGACTGTATCATTAGACTTTCTCAGGTAAATTCTTATGATTTACAAATAATATGACCAGAAATACCTTATAAACAGATGGAGCTATTTCCTAATTTGGGGTTTGTTTGTTTATACACTGACATATAGATTTAAAGTTGTGAATATTTGGGGGAGAATGTATGTGAACATGTATGTTCGTATGTGACATCAAATTAATGTATAAAACTTCACATAGGAGTCCCTTTCTGAGAGTTAAAGCAAATGTGAAATTGCCTCAAATTAGTAATGAGGAAAAACAAAGCAATGAACCTGTTATTAGAACAGTCTCTCTGCCAGTAATTATTCTTCCTTTCAAATTTATCTTGAGTGTCTTACATTAATGTTTGTAATCTAGATGGCTCCACCTTACCACTCAAATTATATATGCCATAATTCCATTTTTTGTAAAATAATTTAAAATATATAAGTACTCTATGTGCATAGAGAAAGTCTGAAAATACAGCAGGCATATCTCAGAGACATTGCAGGTTTGGTTCCAGACCACTGCAATAAAGTGAGTGTCACATGAAAGTGAGTCACACGAATTTTTTTGGTTTCCCAGTGCATAGAAAATTTAACAAACATGTCAAACTCGTGGCTGGCGGGCCACAGGGCCCACAGGCTGCAAGTTTGACAAGCCTGCTTAGTCTATGAAGTGTGCAATAGCATTATGTCTAAAAACAATGCACATATCTTATTTAAAAATGCTTTATTGCTAAAAAATGCTAACCATCATCTGAGCCTGTTGGAAAAATACAGTCGATAGACTTGCTTGGTGCAGAGTTGCACAAACATTCAATTTATTAAAAACACATTATCTGGGAAGCACAATAAAGCGAGTGCTGCCTGTATATTAAAATGTTGATTGGGGGTTGTCCCTGAGTGATAGAGTCACAGTGAGGTTCTTTTTGACTCTTTTTTTAAATCTACCCATAATCCATAATTATCCATGGATACATTACATTAAAAATAGAAGTTAAAAATAATACAGATATTCTATGTGAGTCTTTAATACGTTTGTTCTGATTAGGCAATTCTTATTCTGTACGTTTGTCTAGAAATGTAACTGAGAGAAGACAACCCAAAAGCAACTGCATTTTCTCTTTCCAGATAACATTGTGGCCTGCCTCTCCCACTGCTTCTTGTGTCGCTGGCTTGCAGGGCACTATCTACGCTTCCTCCCTGCCTCTCTCTCATTAGCACTTGGCGCCTGACAGGGGAACGCGCACGGAGGAATGGACATGGCCCAGTGCAGGAATGCGGGAAGGGATGGGGAAGGTCACATGCTTAGTCTCCACTTGGTACTGACGCTCTGGAAAGACTCAGCTGACAGCTGCCGCGTGGATTAGCCTTCAAGGTCACGTAGGAAAGAGCCAGGGAGCTGTGCTGAGCTGGAAAGCAGACCCGTCTCATACACTCTCACTCCACTAACTCTCCATCTTCAGAGCTTTGAGACGGATGCTTGGTGGCTGCCCCTTTGGCTCTCTGTCGCAGAGCCAGCTGACACTTCGAGCATCACTGAAGGACTATGTGGCCGCAGCTTCTATTTCGCTCTCCTGGGAGGAGCTGCATTCACAGCCACATAACCACTAACTTGTGCCGTATGCTCTGCACACAGGGTCATAAAGGGAGCAGGGACGCAGCACAGGGAAAAGCACAACTGAAGATTTTGTGGCTGTTCAAGAAGTAAAATTAAATCTAAAAAGTGTGTCAGGGACAAAGGTCAGAGCTGGTAGAAAGAACAGAAAGAGGCAGAAAAGCCCAGTCAGTGTGGCTCAGTGGTTGAGCATCGACCTATGAACCAGGAGGTCAGATTCGACTCCCAGGACATATACAGAGTTGCGGGCTCAATCCCCAGTGTGGAGCACGCAGGAGGCGGCCAATCAATGTTTCTCTCTCATCATTGATGTTTCCATTTCTCTCCCGACCTCTCTGAAATCAATTTTTTTTTATTTTTTTAAAGAGACAGATAAGAAACAAATGGACTAGTCTGATGTGTGTACGGAAGGGCGAAAGATACCACCGGAAGGTTCTGCTCACAAGAATCAGTGAGGCCTGTGCTCCACGTGAGGGGGACCCAGAGAGCTTTAGCCCATGATGCTCACCAGTCAGACTTTTTATTCAGAGACTTGTCGTGGCATTTCACAAACACCACGGATGCCTTTCCTTTCTGCAGACGAGACACTTTCTCCCTGGAACAGAAGATCACCCTGTGGGGGAGAAAGGGGACGTGAGCATGCCATATGGAACAATTAAAGACCGTCCAGAAATCAGGGCTGTTTTCATCCCACGTGACCGGTCTGATTAATTTTTTTTATATTTCCAATATTAACTGTTTACACACGAGCCATTCTGGTCAACACATCTGAATCAGAGGGTTATTTTGAGGACCTAATCCTCTCTTCAGCAAGGAAGTCAGTTCATCAATGCAGCTGGCATGCAACACCCTGGAGCATCCTTAAAATCACAAGGCTTTCGCCAAGGGATGATACAAGATCAGTTTCACCACCTGAGTGTCTGCCTTAGAGTTTCACAAATCAGCTTCCAACTGGTCCTGCTACAAAGTGGAATGCTCTGCTCCTGCAGCCATGCCCTCTTCTATTATAATTATAATTATTATTATTATTACTAGGGGCCCAGTGCACAAAAATTTGTACACTCAGGGGGTCCCTCAGCCCAGCCTGTGCCTTCTCCCAGTCTGGGACCCTTGGGGGATGTCTACCTGCTGCCATGCCTGGCCAGCCTGGGTGAGGGGCTGATGGCTGTTTGCAGGCTGGCCAAGCCCCCCAGTAGGAACCCTCACACCATGGGGGTGTGGCAAGCCTGGTGAGGGGCTTAGGGCCATTTTCAGGCTGCCCACAGCTCCCATTGACCCAACGTCCCAGCAAGGCTGGCTGAAATAAGGTTTCTGGGGTTTATTTGTCTTCTATAATTGAAACGTTATTGCCTTGAGCTGAGGCCTAGGCAGGCAATGAAGCCTCCTGTTTGCTTCAGGTCTGTGGCTTCTATAATTGAAACATTGTTGCCTTGAGTAGAGGCCCAGCTGGCCTAGGCAGGCAGTTTCAACTCCATTGCTAGTGCAACAGAAGCCTGTTTGCTCTAGCTCTGTGGCTGCCGGCCGCCATCTTGGCTGGGTTAATTTGCATACAGCCACTCTGATTGGTGGGTGGGCGTGGCTTAGGTGTCTCAGAGTAATGGTTAATTTGTATATTACTCTTTTATTAGATTATTATTATTATTATTATTGGTTATAAAAAAAATGACCAAAGAGAAATACCAATCCTAAGTTTTAAAGTCCTATTTTTACTAACAATATTATATTAGCACAGTAGGTTGCAACACTCATGTAAAAAGTTTTCAACCCTCCGGGGCTCTCTACGCAATTCATTGTATAGATATGTGTAGGGTGGGACTGGGGGGTCAGGGTGAGATTATCTTGGCATCTCATCCTTCCTAAAGAGGTTGGTTCTAATCTCTGAATGTCAAAGGAACATCCCCGAGGTTCTTTCCGTAACTGCTCTGTGCTTGCAAGGAGCAGTGAGAAATGAGAAACAGAGATTCCCAACTTCTCACCTCAGCTCTCACATGTAACTGTGACCAATGCGGGGCTTATGTTGCCTTTTCATGAAGTTCAGAAGTACTATTACTTCCCTGGGATGATAATTGAGAAACACTCCCCCCAAAATTACAGGTGTAATTATCCAGCTGATATAGTTGTGCGTGTTTTTCAATTACAGTTGACATTCAATATTGTATTAGCTTCAGGTGTACAGCATCTTGGATAGACATTTATACATTATGAAATGACTCCCCTGATAAGTCTAGTGCCCATCTGGCACCATACACGGTTATTACAATGTTATCTACTATACTCCCTATGCTCTACTTTACATCCCATGGCTATTTTGTAGCTGCCAATTGATACTTCTCAATCCTTTCCCCTTTTTCACCTAGCCCCCCACACCCCTCCCACCCATCAACCATCAGTGTGTTCTCTGTATCCATGAGTCCGTTTCTGTTTTGTTGTTTATTCTGTTTTTTAGATTCCACACATAAGTGAAATCATATGGCATTCATTTTTCCCTGTCTGAGTTATTTCACTTACTAGTTGGCATCGTTTTAAAGACAAAGCTCACTAAAGTTTCATCTGAGTGTTGAAGGCTCCAGAAACACTACCTCTAGGCAATGGCATTAAAGTGAGTCTAAAGGGAGTGCAGAAAAATAAAGGTAGTTACTTCTTTTGAGTCTCTCCTGCTTTCACTCTGATCTTCTCGATGACAAAGCCAGGGCTGCTCCACCAGTCAGACCAGCTGAAGTAGGAGTCGCTATTCCATTTGAGCTTCAACATCAGCAGTTCTCCGATGTCCACTTCCGTGTAAATGAGGAAAGAGTACGTCTTATTTGTGGAAATTTCAGGCCTGCATACAAAAATCAACATATTCGGTTAGTTCTGGGAATCAAGTGGGGTTTTTTTTCCCTTTTTCTTCCTCCCAGATGTAGATAGCTTTATTGTTTAGGCGGGGAGGGTATTTTAAAAATGCAAAAAATGTCCAACAAAATATTCAAGATGGATGTCAATGGCATTTAGTGTATTTCAAAAGATATCTCCATCCCTTTCATCAGTTCCAACTTTTATCCTAATAGTATGAACCATTTCACACAATTTTAAAAGAAAAAATCCATTAGCCAATTATTCAGAGGCATTGTTTTCACTTTTATAGATTCTCATCCAATTTGTATCGGATATGTGCTGATTTTGTAATAATCACAGTGTACATAAAATTCTCTATTCTTTCTTTGTTCACTACATATTTTACCTTCTACTTTTGCCATGTTTTTACCTAGTTTTATATAATTATAGTTTTTAGAGGCTAGATTGATTTTGTTGATTTGCTAAATCACAGTTCATTTAACCAGGGCCTCAGTGTTGGACACTTACTTTGTTTCTAATCTATGCTATTATATGCACCCCTATAATGGCCATCTTTTGCCATATAGATTTTTTTTTAATTCTCTTTGATATTTCTTTTTCTAGGTGTCTTACTCCTCTTCTGTTCCGCAGATTAATGGCTCTGGCAGGTAGCAGGGCCATGGCAAACCCATATGCTAGAGGCCATGCATGGGGCTACTCACAGGGTGAAGGGGATGTTCTCACTCTCAGCCACAGTGCCATACAGAGAGATTTCAAAGGCCTGGTTGGTCTGTGTGTCACTCTCAGTCCCAGAAAAATGTATCTTTACTTGGTAATGGAAGACTGTAGGGAGAAAAGAGAAACATGTGCTGATCAGTCTTTATGGAAACATCACAGCCCCCCAAAAGCAGGCAATTCAGAGCCACAGACAGGATTTCACTAGTAAGCAAGTAGGAAGTGCTCACACATGACTATCAGTGTGTCTTAACAATATTTCTTCATGTCTGTACGGTGTTCGCGACTAGAAAAGTCAAACCTTGAATTCTACTCTCTTTCAGAAAAGTGGGGTTGCAGGGGAGAGGAAAAATCCAGGTATATCTGAATTGCCAAGCAGTCCTAGAAAGTAGTCATCTTTGATGGGGTACTCGAGAGATTAAATGAAGATGCCAAATTACCCATGATGCTTTCTCCATGAATTCCACCTCTTTCTTGGCTAACACGTCCCTAAGTTTCTATACCAGGCATATTTGGCATTTGTTACTGCGTCACTGTATGTGACTATGTTTCTTCATGCTTTGTGGGCATGGCTGACATCCCTACCCTGTGTTTAAGCTCTTCCAGGTCAGAGGGTCATGTTCATCCTCTGTTCCCCCATCGTCTAGCCCAGTAGGTATGCAGCAGTCTCACAGTAAGACTTGTTTCATTGAATCACCAGTGAGGGCCGTAAAGACTACCAGTCCCTAAAGCGTCCTATGTTAAAGACAGCCTTTGACCTTAAACATCTACTCCCTGCTCTACCCATCTCTACAAAAACCCTGAGGAGATGGAATGGAGGAGACGATAAAAGATAGGAGAGGCAGTAGACCAAGACACAGCTATAACAGGGTGAAGAGACAGAATTTGAAGTTAAATGGAGCATCACCAGGACTGAAGCAGGAAAAGTCGGGGCTGCCAGAGTGCCCCAGAGACACCGGTGGAGCACTGAGTGGCAGCACACAGAGTGCCTGGTCTCCTCTACACCTCACACACACACTTCCTCATTCCAAAGAGTTAGGGAAACGAAGGGTTCGCTTATGACTTAAAAGGCTTCCTTGAATTACAGGTGCTCCAAACCTCCAGGCCACCAAATGCACCTCTGCAGATTTTCACAAACCACCTCACAAACAGATGCCTCTGTCACATCTAATTTCTTTAACATCATTCCTTCCCTTGGACTTCCATTGACTTCACATAAGCCAGAATTTCTGATGCAGTCCTTCTGGTCAGGTACCTGACTATCCCCTCTCCTGTCTTTCCTCAGTTCCTGTAGGTCTTGCTCTAAATTCAACCGTGAACAAATTCATAATGAAATGCAAATACCTTAGGAGGTTTGGGATATTTTCCCCTCCCAGGAATAGTTGTATTTTAAAATACAGGTGGTTTTTGCCTTCACTTAAAGCAAACTTTAGGAGCTGGCCATCTTTTTCTGTAAAGGGCCCGATGGTAAATATGTAGGCCATACAGTCTCTGTCCCAACTACTCAATTCCACTATGGTGGCAGGAAAGCAGCCTTTGTCAATACAGAAACAAATGCATGTGACTTGGTTCTAATAAAACTTTATGTACACCCTCTCCCTTCACGCAACACACATTCATGGGGAGCCTGGTGCTAAACCATTCATAGATGACCTGCTTCTGGGTCAGGGTTCTATGTATGTAGCAGAGCAGCTCCCTCACTGCGATCTATTAAAAGTCAGCCCTCGACACAAGGTTTTGTAAGAAGAGAAAAGAAACACAAACAAAGGGAACTTTATGTACAAAAGCAGGTGGTGACAGGATGTGGCCCATGGGCCATAGTTTGCTGACTCTGGATGGATGGTTTCAAATTAGCTCTGAGTCTTATACTAAAGGGCTGGCCCATGCTAACGGTCATGATTTCAGAGGAGGGAGGCCAGCCGGGCCGCTGCACAGGGCAGGCAGGTTGTGCACAGGACCTTCCTGGGAATGGGAATTCAGAGCTTCAGAAAAGTGGATCCATGCAACTCTCTCTACCAACAAACACAATTTGGGCTCAGTGTGTAGTAACATCATTTTATCATCTCTGTTGCAATGAACATCATCAGCATGTGTGATGCAATGAGCATGACAAGAAAAGGGGATCACTTTGATTCTCCTGTTTACAGCAGTCTCGAGCTTACCTTTGTAAGGCATTTGAGAACGAGTCTTCAGGTACATTTTGCTGCTTCTCTTGGCTCTGACCTTATTGATCTCATAGCCCACGTTGTTGCAACGGTTCTTCCTGCAACTCAGGCAGAGCCCTTTCTCGAAGGCTTCTTTCGAGTTGCACCGGTAGGCCTTACTGGGGTTTTCCTCGTTCAGCAGAGAGTCAATGAAGAGATGAATGGAGCGTTCATGGGAGCACTTCACCAGCTGGTCCACATCTGGCAAAAAAGGGAAGCAAAGAACATTTCAGCTCTGCAGAAGTCCTAAGTGAGTGCCTCATCTAGACCATTTAGGTGCCGTGTTAAGAATAAAATGACCTCAGGCCCTGGGTGGGTAGCTCGGTTGGTTGGAACATCATCCCATACACCAAAAGGCTTCGGGTTCGATTCTGGCCTAGGATACAGGTTCAATCCCCAGGCAAGGTGCGTAGGGAAGGCAACCAATCAATGTTTCTCTCATCTCTCTCCCTTCCTTTCTCTAAAAAACATATCCTCAGGTGGAGATTTTCTTTAAAAGAATAAAATGGCCTCAGGATCTAGTCCTATGGCTTTGTTATTGTATGTCCTATAAGGAGGTATTCTTGGTGGCAACTTCTCACATACCTCCAATAATGTCAAAGTTGCAAATTTGTAGGGAACTTTAGGCTTACTGCTCTCTTATATTTGTATGTCTAGGAAACTATAAGAGATAGCCAAAGTAGAAGTTGATTTCAGCCGGTTTATCATATCCTTCTCTTATATTTAAAGCATATAATAATCCCAAATGCTTCTAGAAACGTACTTCTAGAAATCACATCATAAGGGCATAATTATTAAATAAATACCATTTTATCATAGATGCTATGTAACATTCAAGGGTTTTGTTACTACTAATGATTTTTATATCAAATGAATTGTAGAAATAATCACCAATGTCATAAGAGTGTATCTATTACCATAAACTTTCATAATTATTAAAAACTAGAGGCCCAGTGCATGAATTACATGGGTGGGGTCCCTCGGCCTGGTCAGCGATCAAGGCCTATTGGGGGACCAGCCAACCAGGGGAAGGAGGTTGGCCAGCCAGCCCCACCATGGGGGCTTAGAGGGGGTGCTGGCGGCATGGGGGAACCGCAAGAGGTTGACCAGGTGGGGGAAGGACCACAGGAGGTTGGCTGGCTGGAGGGGAGGGGCCACGGGAGGTTGGCTGGCTGGAGGGGAGGGGCCACGAGAGGTTGGCTGTGGGAGTGCACTGACCACCACGAGGCAGCTCCTGCATTGAGCATCTGCCCTCTGGTGGTCAGTGTGCATCATAGTGACTGGTCAACTGGTCATTCCAGTCATTTGGTCATAATGGTCGCTTAGGCTTTTATAGAGAGAGAGATAGTAACACCATGCTGTAAGTTTTATAATGTGCACGAAAGTCTTAAACATATTATCTACAGGTACATCCCATTGTCCACAAAGTATAGAAAGTTCCCTTAAGACACAAGCTAGCATAATTACTAAACTAAGTATGAAGCCAATATTATATTTTCTTCTTAGAATTTTGGAATATCTGTTGTTAGAGAAGGGTGATTTGTTTCTGATCTGTGTATCTCTTTAAAACATGACAAAAGAAATGTGGACTAATTAACATGTCCTCTACTTTCCATAAAATTCAAAATACCTCTACTGGCTCTGCAACTATATTCAAACTATGATAACATGTGACAGACAACATGCCATGCTGCTATTATCAAAGGCAGAGGAGCTTCCTTGTCTAAACCTCGCCTTGCTTGTCTTTTGTCCCTGCAAATGCATTGCTCTGTGTGGCCCACACTTCATCAGGAACATAACTCGGCTAAAAGTGCATATTAAAATGACACACTTTGGAGAACGGTAGAACATTGGGTTGATAAGAGCTAAGAGCACAACTTATGTGAAATTAACTTTTAAGTCATATTTACCACCAAGGCCTTTCTCTGCGATCACACGGATAGCCTCCCCGATGTTGCAGCCTGGCTGAAAAGTGCCTCCGTTCGGGTAAATGTCCACATGCCCCACTGGTTTCTGGATCCCAATACTTCGGCCGGGTGACCCTCTGGTGAATGTGTGTAAGACGTCTACAAAATCCGCATCATCGGGAGAAAGGCGGCTTGGAGCTTCTGCATATTCAAAGTTGGGTCCGGCTGGATCTAGGCCTTGATGGGGAAGTGGGGGGGAAAGGCCTCATGATTTTTAAATTCCTATTGTTTTTAGTATCCATCAGTATCACCCTAGCATGCCATTGCTCACCATTTGAATATAATTGACAGCCCCACAGATTCTTCTTTTTTATTGTTTAAAATATTACATATGTCTCCTTTTTCCCCCATCAGCCACTCCCTCCCCTCAGGAGAAGCCCCCACCGCCCCATGTCTGAGTCCATTGGTTATGCTAATATGCATGCATACATGTCCTTTGGTTGATCCTCACAGATTCTTATTAGGATCTTTAAATTACTGAGAGTCACAAAAGTAAACTTAGCTCCTTCAAAAATGAAATTTATGGGGAATTTTAAGCTTTACTGCTCTCTTATATTTGTGAGTAGGAATTAGTAATTTTCTCTCAGAATAACTTGATTTCCTTTATTTTCCCAGTATGAGGGGTGGCATATGGGTAACACACTCCCAAGGCCCGGGAAAAAGGGAGGGGGGCACCGTGGTCTCTCTGTGCTTAGCTCTGTTCTATTTCCCGTCTGCCGTGGATGGTCTGCCCGTGAGAACAAGGGCCTATATTCTATCTCACCAGAAAAAAAGAGTGCTCCCATGAGACACCCGAGTGGCTGGGGATGCCCAGAAGAAGACACGTGATAAACATTCCCATTCCCGTTCAGAATGGAGGCATCTCAACGCTTTTGTTGCAAGATGAAAGGCACTGCTTTCTTACCCGTAATTCTGTTCACCTTCTTATTGGTCAGACTTCCTGCAACACCAGCAGCGTGGGCCCCCAGGCTGTATCCCAAGAGATGGACATTATCCAGAGGGTAGTTAAATTCCTCCTTTTGGAAAAGAGAAAGAAAAAAAGGGTTCTTACAGTTCTTTGCAAAAGATCAAAGCTAAAAGAAAAGTGAATATAAACATTGTTTTCAAAATATAGGCAATACTGAAAACTAATTCTACTTATTTTAATTTTGTGTTACAGATAAGACACATACTCTAGTGTTGAGTTTTTCTCTTTCCTTTACAGCATATGTGAATTAGGAAGTTTTTCAATACATCTGAAATTGAAATGTATGGGAATTTCCATACATCTGAAAATATATGTATGCATATACATGCATGTTTAGAGTTATAGGTAGATATGTATATCTGAATGATACACATATGTATACATATAAGATACACACCCAAATACACAAGTCTTACTTTAACCGATTATTCCTTACTCTAAATATCCTGCATCACTTTATTCTTTAAGGTCAGCCAAGCAATGAGTAAAAGTCAGAAAATATTAAAGACGAAGGGACCACAGACATATATGGTCCAGCCTCCTCATTCAACAAATGAGAAGTCTGAGGTCCAGGGAGGTGATCCGATTTGCCCAAGTTCACTCTCCTGGTTAGCAAAAGAGTCAATGTCAACTTTTCAGTGGTCAGTCCAATAAACAGTTTACAGTTTACCTCTAAGCGTCTGAGTTAAGTGATTTGGCCCTGTCCTTTCAAGCCCAAGAAACTTCCCAAGGTAATTTTTAGAGGATGGCCTCCCAGAGTTGTGTGGGTAAAACGGGAAGCTAAGTTGAACTCCTGGCCCCATCACCTCACATCCTACAAACTGTCCCTGCCACATTCTTCCGAGCTCACTTCCATCACTCCCTAAGCCTCAACTAAATTCTGGACCCTTGATCCATACTAAGGAACAAGTACTAATAGTATTTTCATCAAGTAGGTCAGCATCCCAACAGGCCAAAGCCAGAATAAAATGTCCTGTGCCAGCCAACTGATAGGGAGAAAAGGCCCGCACATGACATCTCCCCCAGGCCCAGAAGTAACAAGCTTTTCCTGTTCTGCCCACTGAGTTCCTAGTCTCGGCAAATCTATTCACTATGAAAATATCAAAGTCCAGAGCAGGGCAGGAGTATGTCTTGGCTTTATGGTTCTGTCATTCTTATCCTAATGCTGCTTTTTGATTAAAAAGATAGTAATA